>JARACY010000255.1:0-113973 GCA_029255725.1 Scrobipalpa atriplicella
TACCAAAACAACAATAGGTAGGTGATGCATTATAGAGACACTAGAAAAAGAATTATTTTTTTAATGTTTCAGCTTCGTTGACTGAGCTACCTGAAGGGGAATCGAACCTACAACCTTCACATCGGGAGCCCAAGGAGGCAGTCGGAAATGATAAACTAGAAACACCTACGTAGTTTTATAACTAGGCAACACTAAGCTCGTTATTCGGAGGTGTCGACGTTTAACCGACACAAAATGGCGCGTGAATGAACTGCGTGCTCACCGAAACACGTATTGCTTCCCATAATCAAATACGAGGGGTTACATAGATATTTTCAGTTAAATATGGTGCCCTGGTAGAAAATTGCCTTTGAAGAATAATTTAACCTTTTTTAAATATAGTTTTGTAAGGGTACGAAAAATTCATCACTATAAAAAAAAATCCCCATTAATCTTTAAATTCACAGCTCTTTCACTCAGACATTATTTCGGCTGTTTTATATGGGAAATGCATAAAATATGACATGGCATTTTATCTGTGCAGCCGTTTGTACATGATCGAGTAAGCCCCAGATTACAGCGGCTGCAAAATTCTATATGTCGTTATTGACTACGTTGCGCTCGCCTGTAAAGCTGGGAGAGTCGGCAAAAAAAACTCAACGTGAAAATTTGGTAGAAAATGAAGTTAAATTCGATAATTATGTCAAAAGAATTTATATTTGACGCCTAATTTTATAAATAAGTAGTTTTAGTTGACATGTAATAAGATTATTGAGAATTTGACACATTAAATACCTTTTTAAATAATTTATCAAAGATATTGGATGAAAACGTTAAGAAAATCTGACAGCATGGGCTGGCCACTAACCTGGCAAAGAATCTGGTTTCCTTTCTGGATTGCGGGTTCGATGGCAGTCGCTCTGTGTGAAAATCAGAATCCTCGTATGTTTATCTATATCAATCCCCTAGATTAAGTAGCCGACCCCGTGAGATACGGAATAAGACTCAACAGATGATGATGATTGGATGAGAACGTCTGAAGACCGAGCTGAGTGGCGTGCCATGGGAGAGGCCTATGAACTGATACAAGAAAATTTATCATAAATGCTGGCTGTTACTACTTGCAGCCTGGGCGGTATTTCCCATACTTGCCATACCGTCTATACTTACCATGGGCTCCCGATCTGACACAGTGACGCTGCACCACACAGCAATACTAGTTTTCAGGACCTGTCCATTACGCCTTGTAATCAAGCCAGGAATCGATCCTCGTACTTCTACCTGACCGCAATCATTACTTCCATATTATTACACCAACTAAGTTCACCGTCAATGATCCTATTGCTCCTCATGGAGATATATTAGCAGGTGACATTCAATCTAATAAGATTATCACGAGCCACATTAAACGGTACGATGAAGATAACTAAGTGCAATTTAGTGATTACTGAACAGTGTGAATACTTATTATTACTACATAGTAGAGTTAAGGTACGTAAAGGACACCCTGATCACTATATTTAGGTAGCTAAAAAATTATAAATAAGAAATCAAAAATTGGGCTTTGATTTTTGAAATGCCAACTGAACGGGCGCTTTTCCACTAGACGGCACGTCAACGGCAACGGCGACGGCACGGCGATATCTATGGGAATCGATGACATGCCGTGACGGTGCCGTGCCGTCAAGTGGAAAAGCGTGTCATATAATTTCTTTGATTTTCATACATTATCTCACCTACGATATCGTCGACGGTACCGTGCCGTCGCCGTTGCCGTTGACGTGCCGTCTAGTGGAAAAGCGCCCAACCTGTTGTATTTCTTCTCCGACCTGATGTTTTTTTTCTTTTGATCTCTAAGGGTAGTATTTATAATCAGCTCTCAAGAGTGACAGCGAGTTTGTATCAGAAATGTCATTTCAGTACAAAACAACCTGTCAAATCTAAACTTAATATTGCTCTCAATCTTGAGATCGCTTTATAAATACGAGCCTCACTTCTTAAACGTCATGGTTAAAAGAAGTCAGCTGTTGCTTTCTATTTCTTATATTTTAATAATTTTTTGACCATGCAAATTGAAAATTTGTTGAAAAGATGTGTTCTTATTTTTCTTTAATTCAATTGTCAACTCGATGGTATACTTGTGAGGACCAATGTGATTGTGTACAAATTCAAAAATGTTTCAGGACTTTTCAGGATATTGATTTTTGTTGCTGACGGTACTTCCTCTTCATCGGCAGCGTAAAACGCGTAGGCTTCATGGAAAAGCAACTCCATTTTAAAACTGCCCCCAAATAATTACTATGCTTATTTTATGGTAACAGTAGTTACGCATACGAATAGTAGTTGCGCTGTACCTACTATCTACATACATACATACAATCACGCCTGTATCCCTAATGGGGTAGGAAAAGCATCAACGACCCAAACCACAGAATATATAATAGTAGCCCAAACAAAGGTGGTTCTGACAAGTTTTGAGGGTTGTTTAAGATAGATCTGTATCTGTACATTGCTGTAGTGACAGGTTGTCAGCCCATCGCCTAAATTACAATACACTGAAACCCTCAAATCTAGGAGATGCAGCTGGCACATTCTGTTTTTCTATCGCTCCCAGCCCAGCATGGAAGGAAGCACCATCTACATGGTGATATTTTTTTTATTATATGCGGAAAGTGGATGGTCTTTAAAAAAATTTAAACAAAAATAATCGCATAAGTACAAGATATTTGAACCCATGACCTTTGCCACCGCGCCTTCAACTACTCCGGCTAAACAATGGGATGTACCTAAAATTCTGAACGTTTTTTTTTAATGAATATGTTACCTAGCCACAATGGTCAATTTTCAACCCTATCACCTCTTCCGAAGTTCGTACAGCTAATCGTTCAGGGTACGGATATTCTATGACCCGTTTATCTCAATTGTGGGTAGTTGGTTAGTGACTTCTGCTGCGTCGAGAATTCTGAGTTCCCAGTTGGATTGATATTTAAATTATGAATTATAATTTGTTTACACCTACCAACCTACAAATAAGATTTCATTATTTTCTTTTACTTAAGACTCCATTGGTAGTTCAAATAAATTGGACTCTTGAAGACATTTACTTTAAGTTTTAATTTTTCTTTTACCATTTCACATCCTAGAACAAAGAAATCGTTTATTAAAAATTATATGCTACCTACCTAATTCAATCAATCTGACCATTAAAATTCGGTTTCAGTATGTCGACGTCATTCAAGTCATATAATCTAAAACACAAATCAAATTAAGAAGCAGTCTTTCACAAATATCATCAGGATGGAGGTCCTTTAAAGGTCAGACAAACCCCTAGTACATTCACCCTTGAAGACCCTAATCATCCCAGACGCTTAGGGTGTCCCAAATCATGACCTACCACAACTCGACGCTTTCGCCCTTTCGAATTAGCGTAAGGAAGAAACATAGACTGAATGATCGGAAAATAAAGACTCATATAGAAAAAACAACAAAGAACCGTCCACTGCTGAATAAATATTGACAGCCAATAACGTATCTATAGACACATGAAGCGAGCTAATGTATACAACAGTGGAGGCATCGCATATATAACATATATTAACACATTCACATTTATATAAAATCCGCTGCATCGATCTGCCCGGACCACGATTCAATTGAAATTAATAACAACCAAATAGTTTATTCTAAACAGCGATATAACAAACAAAACCTAAACATCCAACACAATAACACACACTAACAAATTCAGCGCTTAGAACCTAGATTCGAGCTATATACAAAAGTACATATATAAGTTTTTATAATAAACACACGAAAATCATTATTTGATGATTCGAGGTGTACGCGAGTCATTGGGATGGGTGTGGGGGTGGGGTCAGGTGGGCCCCATACCCCCCGATGGGGGGTCAGCTCCATTGCAGCAATGCAACCTTCCAACATCAGTGTGGCCGGAGAGGCTAGTGACGACGCGTGCTTACCACCTACGCATCGCGCGAAAAAAGCCACCGCGCAAAAAAAACAAAAAAGGACTCTGAACTTAAAAAATAACAAAAATCACAAAAAAAACAAAACGGCCTAAATTTCAAAAAACGAATTTCTTGAATCATAAACCAATCTTTTGGTTGCAAAATTCAAAATTCAGCGCATGCGTCACGCTCACCGCCGCCGGATCACATTCAACGGATAGTTTTATGCAATAGACGTTAATTTCCCACATAATCAAAATAGTTTTTAAGTGACTTTTTAACAGCAATAGTATTCAGCAACACTTGAACTTTCCAATAGACTAAATAAAAACCGGTTTCATTTTGTACAAAACTGTAAAACTAGTGTTAAGGCAACTGAAGGCAGTTCGTCTTGGATCCGCGTTACTGGGCAACACCACATCATCACGCCATCCGGGAGGAGCAGCCTACACCACCACCATCATCAAGCAATAAGAACAAGGAGATCGTCCACATACACAACCAGAACTACCTCCATGTGTCAGCAAAGAAAAATACCATGGAGCAGTAGCAACAGGCGATCATAATAAGTTAAATGCGCAAAAAGCTTAAGAAAAGCAAGATTTCATAGCAAAAGGAAATCTAGCAACAACAAATAACAGCTACAGCCATTTGACGATAAAGAAACACGTTTTTTCGCAATAGAACAAGTTTTAAGTTTATATCAACCGTTATTACAAGGAAACAATAGAAAAGAAGATTTAAGAATTTAAGTTCTTTAAGTACATTTAAACAACACTGGTTAATTTTGGAACTTTTACAATTGATTTATATTGATTTTTATAAACAGACTCTCTATATATATCTAGTGCAAGTAATTTAGTGAAAGACTCTGGACCTACTGTTAAGGCTAAGTAATATTGAAACATTTGGCGACATCGTTTCGGAACACTTTCGACCAATTTCATCAACCGATCCAGACCTACAAGGAAGATGAAAACAGAATAAGAAAAAAACAAAATCTCGTGCCTTAAATTGGCCTTAAATTAATAGTAAAAAGGTAAGATAAAATTAATCAAAAACGTTACAAAAAATATCTAAATTTACCAAGTTTACCTACCTGTTGAAACCATTTCTAGATTTCTTTAATAGTACAAAATTTAAAATAAAATTAACGTTAAGACTAAGTTAAATATTAATTGTGTTACTTCTATACCTGTAACTTTTATATGAGTATGTAAAAATTAAACGGGCTAAAAGTAATACAAGGGCTAGACATAATACAAGACAATATCCTGAAGAAAACATCGTTATAGAAGAAATAAGAACAAATAAGAAAACATAGAAGGAAGAAAGAAGAACTCTACCATAATCCAACGACACAGAAATATATTTACATCGGGCAGATCTTTCTACAGAAACAGATACAGGTAAGAACTTTTTCATTCTAGATTAGACGATGGCCATTTTTGAAAAAATTTATGTCCCAAAAGATTTATTCAGACACATGACGTACGTGCACTATTCTAGAAAGTAATTAAATAATTCTCAAAAGTGGCCATTTCTTGTTAATTTCTTTTACAGGGATTTCTTACCATGTTCAGAGTTTCTGTTTGATATCGAAATTATCATTATCTCAAAAATTATGATGTCATCGAATTTCCATATGCTAAAGTCATAATTTGGTCTCCAAAACGTTTTTCTTAAACCTTTCGAAATCATCAGTAAACTCTGTTCAAGTTTCTATAAATCGTCGCCAAAAATTTTACAGCCATCAAAATTTCATCATATTTAATTAACTGATCGGCAGCTACTTTGCCAGCCATTACAACAAAATGAGCATCTATCGTCCTCTCTCTCGCACTTAAGCATTCACGCTTCCGTTAAAAAGAGTCCGTAGCCTTTTTAAAATCATCAGCGGCATTTTCCTCATTTGCGTCAAGCTCTTTGTCAATTTAACCATTATCAATTTTAAAACATTCTGCATCTTTAAGAAAGTTGAATTTATTATTATCAGCGTTAAGAATTTCAGCAAAAACATCTAGGCGTGGTCGAAACCCATTTTTCTCGACTTAAAACTCGAAGTCATCAATAAAGTCATCGGCTCACATGTTTTACTACCATGTGTAGCGTCGAGTAGATGCCAAGAATGGCACAGAAACATTCGCTTAGACTTTCGTTTTCGCCAAGTCAAGTTCAGATTTTGCCGATGACTCCGGCGAGGGCAGTGCGCATGCCCGAGTCATCGCAGTCATTGCCCAGCCAAATTATTGATTGCCGCCATGTTGGAAAACTGCGGGGAGGAGGGGAGTCATTTACCAACGTGATAGTTTTCACAACGCTCAATTACGTGGGGTGGGAGGTAGGGGGGAAAAAACGCATCAATATGGCGGATTTCGACGGATTTTGTATTAAATTCTATCGGCAACGCCCCTCGGCGCGGCCTCCGCAATATTGATGGGATATTTAATTACGATATCGAAATATGAGCTATAATCATTAGCGAATTACAACATACTATTAAATGCTTGATTGGCTTCAATATTCAAATAAGATTCTTCATTTTGCATAACGCCATCAACTTAAGCCAACCCCTTTTAAAAATCACAAGTCTCGATCAAAGTTGAACTTGCTTGATTTAACTCCATCACTTTTTTAAACCAAATTGATTGTTATGTCTGATCGTCTAGGGTTTAAACATTTTGAAGACGTTTAAAACCAAATACATGTTTGAATTTCTAGCTTTAATGGCCACAACGTCTCTTTTATCTTCAATTAGTATCATTGCAACATGTTTTGCAATTTATGTTTCTAGATATATATGGATCTAGGTATTGCCTAGCCAAACTGTGACCTACCCTTTCAGTTCCGATGAGGGGTGACTGGACTCTACATCATCATAAGCAACTGCATAGTACGCTGCGTTTGCTAGTTGCATTGGTAGGTATGTCACAAAAATCAATGCTCCTCTTATTCTATGGTCGTTTCTGTTCGAATTAGGACTTGGAAAATCGTAATGATGATTTATAGATATAAGAGCATAATATTCTTTCTATGGTGGACCAGAATTGTCTTAAAGCGTTGTTTATTGTTCATTAATATTAGTTTGTATCTAATGATCATTTATATCATTAGAAGATAATAAGTGATTAAATTTGGTTGGATACCTCGTCTTGATACTTAACGATTTCGAAATTAGACTAGAAGAATAAGTTGCAGGGATAGTCTATCCATAGGTTCGGTCTATTGTCGATTCTATTTAAGTCACTTTTGGACTTAAGAGCAGAAACTCATCAGTAGGAAGTCACCTAGTCTGAGCCCACCATTCCACCAGAGTCTGGTGTCAAACGGATTTCTGTATACCTTTGTTTTATGCTAGTGCCTTTGAGATTGTGCAAAGTTGCTCAATTATTTGTCGATCCTGTTTGGGTCACCTAGAATCAAAGAAGAGCAACTAAAACCATAATATTGGAAAATCTAAAAACTAAACTTTCAATAAGGACTCTGAACACTTCCGCCAAAATCTAAATAGATGAACTACTTCTATCATATAAACCACATCTAATAAACGATTTGAACAGTCAAGTCCTGTGTCGATTACTCTCAATAAAAAGCCACGATAATTAGCTGGACGACATTCTAGTGGCCGATTGAAAGATTGCAACCAGTGAGCTGCGGCACGCGGAGAAAAAATTAACAAACTTTTTTGTCATCCACGATGGAGACTCGTTAACGTCAGTTTAAATTATAAGCTTTGGATACAGGGTCATTTTGGTTTCGATATGTTCATTTCTTTTGTAGGGTCAATAGTCGATAGTTGACTCTCTTTGACTATGTAGACTTCAATTTGCTAGCCCATTATTTCACCATACTACTACCGTCATCTTTGCGTTGTCAGTAGCTCTTGTATCAAGCTCTCCTTTTCTGTCATTTTCTTTGCAACTGTAATTTAAACTTCGTTGTTAACCTTCTTTATGTCTATGATGTTCCTCTTTCATTCTTCTTTCCAACATAATATTTCTCTTCTAACAGTTTTTTTTTTGCAATTTAATTGATTTGCATCTTACTCAATTGGCTCTAATGATTTCAAATTATGATTTCATGACCTTATCGATTCTTCTTTTTTACATCAAGGAATTTGATATTCTCTTTTATCTTATTTTAACATAATCAGTTCTTATTTTTAAAATGTATTTGCATATGTATAATAAATGTTGTTTTCCAATTGACAAAGGTCTTCATATCAAAAACATAATTTGACTCTAGGACCATTAACTTGAAATCCATGAATCTTGATTCTTATCAAAAGACTAGAGAAATAGACTGATCTTCTTAAGACTCTGTATCGTTCGTGAATGAAGAAGCGACGTTATTAGTTATTTTATCAATTTTACTTCAAGTGGGTAGTTAAGTGAAAAACTTAAGTACTTTTGAGGATATATTGGTTTATCCGCGAATTATAGTGTTTCTCACTTGAATCAAATTAGCATTATAAGGATGGTAGACATATCTTACGCAATTTTAGTAAAGGAATATAAGGTTTTTTGTAAATCTAGTTCGTACATCTTTAGTGATTTCCTACAGATTAGCATTAGTTATAGTTTCAGCATCGTCATCATCATCGACATATCATCCACATATATCGTTAATTCCTGAACATAAGTTTTACTATTTAGCTTTCACACCCTGCTGATTCAATGATATCCTTAAATAACTTTCAGAAACCATTTTCTGGATTTGATAGCAGATAACACAATCTTTCTTTAAGCGACAGGATTTTAGTTGAAGATCTTTGCACACTGCAATAAACAGAAGATGAATAAACACTGGAAAATTCTACATTTTTGTTTTTTTTAGACTGATTTTAGATTTCACATTGCTTTTTAGCAAACATTATAGAAACTGTCACGTTTCATGTTCACCGCCAAAGACGCGGAACTTACAGCGTATCGGACAAAGCGCACGTTAATATTTGCTCAGACGCATGCGCTTTGCGCGCACGAGTGCATGTTTTGCGCGTCGGTATGTGCGCCGGGTGAAGAATGCGCGCCGCGGTAAAAACGTATGTCAGCTACATGATGTACTGGTACGTTGCTCTACATCTATAAAGTTAGCTTTTTGATTTTCAATCTTGCTTGGAGCGAATTTAGCTCTCCCAGAAACATTAAGAGCATCGCACATTCTATCTTTCTTTCTTCTTTTCTTTCTTTCCATTCTCATAAAATACAATACCAAGCCAGGAATGTCCTTCGCTCTAAAATGATTTTACTCAAATTGATATAATATGTACCTACAGATCTGATATAGAAAAGCCTGGCTACGATTCGTGGTCACGAGTCTATCTCCGTTGTCGAAGTAGTCACCATTCTTTTCTATTTGTTTCATTCTTCTTTTTCTGCTAGTAAGACCTGCTCCATTTCTTTAATATGAACTGTATTGTATTGTAGGTCTTAAATTTTCATTTTGTATGGAAAGGTCTTTTTTTTTAATTCCTTCCATTTGTTGACTGAGCAACCCCATATCAGTTTTCGGTACGTTACGTCGTCCCTTACACCCGGTATAAAATCTGAAGTAAAGCATCTTCCACTCCGATCATTCGATGAACTCGCTTCGCGTCAATTTTCTAACGCCATTAAGATAGAAGTTTTTGTATAAAGAAAAATGCGTCTTATTACATTACGTTCGTCGTCAGTCGTCGTGTCGTGTCACGTCGTGTTTTGCGCCCATCTGTCCGACTGATTCCTGTATGGGACTGCAGTCGTGAATATATATTTTCATGGTGTGACGTCTTGATCGATCGGTTGTTTTGTAATCTTCCGGGATTTTATCTATGGTCAGGTTTTGATAAATTGTGATGAGGTGTATCTTGAAAATATTAAAAGAAAAATGGGTTTATATCAAGTTTTATTCATTAAGGTTAGCAACTTTTGCCGGAAAACATAGTATTATAATGTTTTTTTTCTACGAATCGAAAACTTTGAATTTGACCTTGTTCTTCTATTCCTTTAACTTCCTTACTCACTCACCTACTTTTAGGTACATTTTATCCGGAAACAGCTGCTTGATGCACATAGAGCACTTCCGGGATAGCTGTTATTCAAAAAGGGCATACCTATATGTTTAATAAATATTACTTAGGTACGTATTTTCAAAGGGAGGGTATCTTAAAAATTTAAAGCGTATGCTCAGTTCAGCTCAGTTATCGAAACTGAAAAACTTCCATAAGAAGAAAAAATCTTTCTCGAACAAAATCACCGCTCTGATCGGACAATTTATATGATTCTTAGAAGCATTAAAAATTACATCAGTGTTAGAAATAGAGACAGTAGATATCTATTTTAAATATCTACTGTCTCTATTTCTAACAAAACAAACAGTAAATTTTCCTACAAACAGTACAAAATACTCAATTTACCTAGAAAAATCAATTGAATGAAACGACTCACCGAAAGATCTCAATAATTATAGCATAGTATATCTGCTTAACGGCGAAGATTTCTACCATTCGCCGTGTCCTAGAAAACAGACTCGACGCCCACGGACTCCAACCATTTCTTTCCATACCTAATACCACTATAGGTACCTAGCTAAAATTCATAGCGAAATAAGTATAAGAACTAGCTTCGAAAAAACTGCCAGCTTTTCCCGCCTTATGTCAAAAACCGTTAGAAACAAAAAAGAAAACTCTGCTCGAACCATAGAGTAGATTTTGAATTGAGAACGTTGGAGTTATTAGTCGTTTTTCTATGCGGCCAGAACGCGGCAGTGCAGGCCAATGCACGATGCATACAACTAACTAGTGTTGGGATTGTAACGCTAGAGAACAGTTCCTGGTATTTTTAACGAGTTTTAATAACGTTGGAAATAATACTTTGTAAAGTAACATCACAAGTGGAAACTTCTTATTAGGATAAAATAGTCCTGTTACAATTTGGTGCCGTGACCAGGATACATTTTTGTAATCATGATCAAATTATAGGATAACATAATACCTAGACCATTTTTTGGGTTGGTTGATTTAGGAGATTATTACGGTTTAATCATAAGGTTTCTAGTTCGAAGATCCTAATCAAAAACTTTGAAGTCTGAAAAAAGTTAACGATTACAGGACTCTAACAATAATTAAAAATACTATAAATGGATAAAGCATTCTTTGAAATTGCCGTAATGTAAGAGTTCCAGATTTATTGACAAGACCGATACGTCATTGTCATTTATATTTTAATGTTACTATTATCCTTAGAATCAAAGTTGAGGTTTCCCAATAACAACTAGTGCTGCCAATAACGCTAAACCTGTTCCACAACGTTACCAGCAACGGTTACTCCGCCTCTGCGCTCGCGACGCTGCCTGTAAGCGCTCAATATAGGCTAAAACATATTATTATATGCAAGACGTTTCTTGTACTACGCGAAAACTAGGGTTGTACAATGTTAGCCAGACGTGCTCAATAATTATAAATGTTGCTTTCTTATTTATTGCGCCTGACCTCGCAGGATTAGCATAGTTAGATTTTGCCGATTAGCCAGTTTCTTAGATAAGGTTTAATTTAATTTTCAGTAGTAGCCGACGGCTTGCTTTCATCGTTTGCAATGTAAGGATTTTAAAATATTTTTTTAAATTATTTGCATTTAAAGAAACAAAAGGGCGCTCATTATCATTACTTTACATTTTAAAACTTTGACTTAAGTTAGGTTTTGGTATTTCAAAAATAGCTCTCTTTCTAAAACTAATCAAAATTTGGTGATCTTATAAGTTGACTATACCGTATTTTGTATTAAAAATAAATAGAAAAACCAGAAAAAAGGTTGCTTAAAAGTTTTCAATCCGTTAGTTTATTTAGACACACTTAATTATTTTTTGAGGCAGTAATGCCTAATTATATTTCTTACATTCATATGGGTATAGATATGTATAAATATTACAAAAACCCGCAGGCCTATTTCGAAAAGCATTCAGCAGGATTCACATTTCTGACTTCTGCCTTATAATTATAGGATAGAGTCCATATTAGACTACACCTAAGCTCTAACTCTATTCTAGCGCAGCCCTAAGCCCCGCAGGCAAATATGAACGAATGTAAGTTGACTTAGAATAAGTATGTTCTGCAATCGAGAGTCGGCCAGTGTTAGATCATAATGTGTTGAAACTACATGTGCGCGGACGCCGGGAACAATGAAAACTAATCCCGCGCCTCAAAATTAGTAAAAAAATAAAATAGAAAACTATTAGATATCAAATTTAGAAGCGTTCGATGAGAAACCGCGCGAAAGTTTATAAAAGCGCGCGCGCTCGCGTGTTTTCGGCCAGGATTCGGGAGCGGCGAAGATGTGACAGTTCAATTTTCGAACTCTATTTTTAGGACTGTGCGTATTAAAAAAGATTCTATTATGAATGCAGATTAAAAATTTCTATAAGTCGTAAAATTGAAGTGGAAAAATAATAAACTATTAATATCCACGGTCATTGTTCCATGAAATTGAAAAAATGAAATAAAATGCTACGGTAAAGGAGTTAAAAAGTGCGTTATTTATACGTTAGTAGTTTTGGCGCGCAAATCTTTGAACTTCGAGATTGTTTGTGGCCAGTAATAGAGATAAAAATAGACTTTTGAAACGGACACAATGGTGAAAATTAAAAAAGTATTTGTGGGATAAAATTACGGTAAGTTTGATATATTCATACTTAAAATCTGACAGTATCTAAGCTGGAAAATAAAAATCATAAACTCATATCAATTCAAACTCCAAAGGTACAGAAAACTGAACATAACCTCAATCTTTTTGTTTTATAAGAAAAACTTTCTACTCACTAACCTTTTTATTTCTACTCTACAGTTTTATTTTATCAGAAAAAGGAATAAAATCGTAGTAGGATAAGTTTTATAACTCGTTCTTATCCTTTTAGTAAGTACCTACCGCTAAATTAAAAAATTTAATTTTGACCTTTTTTGTGAAAGTTAAAATGAATATGTATTGAAATCTTGACTAAGAGAGGGCTGTCTAATCTTAACTTTAGAGATTGAATTTTCTATCCTAAACTGTGATAATTATGGATCAAATTACCTATATTTGATCAAAGAACTAAAAAAGGTGTCTAACTGTCTAATAACGAAATGGGACTCAATGTTTTCCTCATTTTACGTCTTATGAATAGGAACCATGTATCTAAACCTAGGATTTTTATAAAAAAATAAAGTTCTGAAATTGTATCACAAACTTACTGCGCCGACCCCTAAAAATGGGGTAAGGGCAAGAAAATGATAATAAATTGATGAATTAAAAAAAATACAACTGACATTTTTGATTCACTTTTAATAATCTAATTAGGTTAGGCACTTATACAAAAATAAAAATACGCTCATTATTGATTTGTAAGTAAGTACCCCATGTTAGTGCGATTCAGAAAAAATCTTGGACTTTCATATTTATTTATCCACTTAAATTAAAGCCTCCTTTCACTTTTTTCAAATTTTTAATTTGATACTATTTTAATTTATTACCCTTACCCTTTCTACTACCATTACCCTTTCTGTTACACGTTGTAGATAATCCTTGGAAGCGAAACAATAAAACGATACAATTTTCTTAAAAATATCAGTTAAATTTCAAACTTGACAACTCTCCAAATAGGGCCATTCTCTCTAAAACTTCCTATAATTGAAATAAAACCTAACTTTCCCTATAAATGTATAAACAACTAATAAAACTGGACAGCACAACCAGTACAGTAACACAATGGGGCTCGTTAAACCTATGGTAAGAATGGCAACTACAGTTACCACTAACCCTTGGTTTATGTAACTACGGAAAAGAGATGCATTGAAATTGATAGTTCAAAAAAGAAAAAAATATAGTTACATACATGTACATAGATATAGACAGATAAAAAAAATATTCAGTATCCAATGATAACAATTAGACAATTTAAAAACTAAATAGCCTAACAGTCACACTCAATATCGAAAAGATTTCCTACTCAGCATAATGCTCCAGTCAAAGACTGTAGCGCTGGTTTTCAGTAGGAACCTTCCTAAACTAACTTAACCTTAGTATAATATAACTAAGTAAGCACTTTTGACGACGGGTCATATAGCACAGGGGGTCGATAGCTTGGAAAAAAATCATTAATATGTCAAATACGTATAGTTTTGGAAGAAATGCTTCGGCAAAATTATAAACAGCGGATGCTATTTCTAAAAAAATCTGACATCAGGACTAGATGAACGAGTACCTTACTTTGTAAATGTATCTATACACGTAGGTATACTTCCATGCTGGACTGGGAGTGATAGAAAAACATAGAATGTACCAGCTGCATCTCCTCCTGGACATGCTGTAAAAACCAGCTAAGGGATTCGAAGGTTTCAGTGTATTTAATTTAGGCGATGGGCTGACAACCTGTCACTATAGAAATATACAATGATCATCTGCAACCCTCAAAACTTGTCAGACGTGGCGGAATGATCTTTCGGTCGTTTTCGCTCTGCCTACCCCATTAGTAATAAAGGCGTGATTTTATGTATGTATCTATACATGTATGAAGACAGTTACGTAATTTTATAGCTATGTGTAATTTCGTGTACGCACGGAGCATGGCATAATATATAAATGTAGAGATTTGTTCCATTGCACAGTTTTTTTAGCTTACAACTTTTTAATATATTGTAGCGATTCGTCACGCCCTCTATATTTTATTGTTTGCTCTGAACCATGGTATATTAGGGAAATAACTTGATGTTATTCTATTTTTCAATATTGCACGCCTTTCATATTTTATTTCTTTTATAAAATAAAACTTAGCTTTGGAGAAAATATTGAAATTCTTTGGCGTTTTATTTCTATTTATAATTTTGTTCCAATAATCATTCGTTTTGTGTGAAAGTGACTGTGCAAGGATATTGGGTTGGTAGAGCATCAACGGCCTCATAAAAATTTTTTCGCCACGTTTGAATTTTGTAGAGCGTTTAAGATAGGATTATGTTATTCGTTCGTATTTCGCTCAAATAGGTTCTAGGCGAGTACACAAAAAAATCTGTTTAGGGTTATTTTATAGACTTCAACAGTAATTCCAGGAAGAGAAGCAGATGGTAAATTCTATGTTTTCTTTATTCCTATACAACTCACTGACGGTTATTTCTATAGTGGAAACCAACCCAAGTCGACGGACAGGCTCGGAGCAAAAATTTACATACATTTTAATAAAACTAGCTCACTTTACCTAGAAAAATGCACCGTCGCTACCGGGAATCGAACCCGCTATTCTCGATAACGAGTAATTTAAAAAAGTTCGAAAAACCCAGCTGTGTTAAAAGCTGCCTATAAAATTTTTTATTGTGACAGGTCCGTCCTGAATATCATTAAAATTGAACAATTAAGAGAATAAAAACTAGTGCAAATTTTTAATAGACTGAATTTTAATTACAGTTATAATAATTAATGAAAATACGTACCCAGATTACAGAACCCGAAAAACTAGTTCAAAATTTAACCACATTTTTTTTATCTCAGTACCTAAAGTAACGAATCAAAAATTAACTATCATAAATAGGTGGTCATATTTGGTCTCGTATGCGTTATATTAATGGTTTAAAAAGAATCGATTGAAAAGTCTCTAGAGCGATAGATAGGCTGATACACATTTTCCTTCTTTTCTTCGCTCAGTCAGTTAAAAAACCTGCAGGTTGACATCCTTTGACGAGATTCTGAGTAACATGTTTATAGCTTTTGAGGTTATGATGTGTTGAATATTGTATGCATTATATTGGTAAATGTAAATATTTGAAATGTTGTAATGGCAACATTGTTATGTTTTATTTGTATTGGCAAGACCGATGTTCGTCACTTCTCCTCTTCCTGAAAATGTCGATTAACCTAATTCGTGTGTGATTATATCTATTTTCATCGCTTGTTTGTGTACCAGTAATTAATTATATAAAAAGGGCATCCTGATGTATGCCGAGGTTTATTTTCTACAATAAACCAAAAAACACGGATTTGCATCTTTTATTTCACTCGACTTCCACACTCTGCACCCCGTTCCTTCAAGCAAGGATAAAAGGTTCTGGGCCAGATACGACCGAGTGAAGGAAAAAGGAATTACGAGCACACTGCATATCGTGAGCTGCGAGTCAAGATGCCCGAGGACAACAACGTTGAGTCAGCGGCGGCGCAAAATGGACAACATGCGCCAGCGCCCATGACAGGTGCACATGCGACGTACCCATTACCGGCTGGCATGGTGATCGAGAAGCTCGAGGGTGCAAAGAATTATTCTTCTTGGAAATTTTATCTCAAGATGAGCTTTATCCACGATGGCTTGTGGACGCAAATTGAGAACGACGGCGGTGAGGTGGATCCAGCGCGAGACCAGCGCGCCCTCGCCCGCATTTGCCTTTCTGTGAAACCCAACCTTCATCAATATGTGAGAAATGCCAAAACAGCGCGTGAGGCATGGAATAAGTTGGCAGAAATTTTCGAAGATAAAGGACTTGTAAGACGGGTTTACCTGTTACGTCGCCTTCATAACCTCAAATATGATCAATTTATGAATATGTCAGAATATATAAGTGGAGTGATGACTTTAGTGATGCAGCTTGCTGACATTGGCAAAATAATCGAAGATACAGAGGTGGCCGAACTGCTGCTCAGCGGCCTGCCAAGCGAGTATGATTCTTTGGTGTCCAACTTGGAAACCATGTGTTTGACTACACTGCTGTCCAGTGAGGTTGTACGTACACGGCTCTTACAGGAGGAATCAAGGCGTGACGACAATCGTGAGAGTACGGCCTTATTCACAACCAAGAAGAGGTCAATTCGCTGTCATTACTGCAAAAAGCCTGGACATATCAAAGCCAAGTGCTACAAGTTACAACGTGACAAGGCGCCTAAACAGGAAGTATGCATGGTGTCAGCGCTGATAGCAACACATGAAAAATCTGCGTGGTATGTAGATTCTGGCTGCAGCTCCCACTTGAGCAACAATGAAGATGATTTTATCAACATGCAATATGGAAATAATTCAAACAAAATTGTTGTTGCTAACGACGAGGTCCTTGAATGTGAAGGCATAGGCGATATTGAATTACAAATCAATGGAAAGGTGAGAATTTTAAAAAATGTATTATATGTTCCGCGTTTATGTACAAATTTACTGTCTGTGTCCAAATTGTTTGCCACTGGTTATTGGGTAGCGTTCGACAAGGGAGGATGTAATATTTCATTTAGGGGAGTAAAGATAGCTCGTGCATTCGAGACTAACGGTATATACAAGTTGATAGGTAGGTCTAGGGGTGAGTATATGCACAAACAGGAGCGCTCTTTGACCCTGCATGCTAGGCAGGACCCACCGAGTGCCGCAGTTGCTTCTGACATGGTATGGCATCAAAGACTGGGACATCTGAACCGTCAGGGTATGTATTCCATTAGAGATAGGTTTTGCAACAATCTTATGTTTCAGGCCAAAGAAACGGAAGAGAAATGCATCCCTTGCTTGGAGGGGAAGCTTGCTGCCAAACCGTACCCAAAAGGTGTGGCTACAAGAGCAACCAGACCTCTAGAGCTGGTGCATAGTGATGTCTGCGGACCGATACCTGAAAGAAGCTGGGGTGGTGCATCGTACCTGCTCACCTTCACTGACGACTTCAGCAGGAAGTCATTTGGATACCTATTGAAGAGAAAGTCTGAGGTATGTACCTATTTGATTGATTTTGTTAACATGGTAGAAAAGCAATCAGGTCACTCCCTTAAATGTTTACGTTCCGATAATGGGAAGGAATATTGTAATAAAGAAGTAGGAAAGTTTTTAAAGTCGAAGGGTATAGTCCATCAAACCACTGTCCCTTACTGTCCCCAACAAAATGGTGTTTCTGAACGGCTTAATCGCACTCTTATGGAGAAGGCAAGGTGCATGTTGCAACACTCAGGTCTTGGTCAGCGCTTTTGGGGAGAAGCTGTATCTACAGCTATTTATTTGAAAAATAGGTCACCCACAGCGGCTTTGGCCGGACGTATACCTGAAGAGGTGTGGACTGGGTCTAGGTGTGACCTCAGTCACCTTCGGGTGTTTGGTTGTGTTGCCTATAGCTTAATACCAGGGGTAAAGCGTAGTAAGCTTGATGCTAAGAGTAAGGCGTATATTTTTGTGGGCTATTCTGAAACGTGTAAAGGATATAGACTTGCAGACCCTTCTGATCCTACTCAGGTTTTATTATCCAGGAACGTGGAATTTTTAGAGCATAAGTTTTATTACTCTGGACATGGTAATAATGTGAGAATGAATAATGAATGTAGTAATAAAATTTATTTTAATAATAATAACATGAATGAAAGTAGTGTGTTGAACTGTGATATGAATGAAAGTAATACCTGTGATAAAAATAATATTATCTGTGTGAATGAGAGTAACACTTCAAATGACATTTACTGTGTGAATGAGAGTAACACTTTAAGAGATATTTCTAGTGTGAATGAGAGTAACACTGAAAGTAATAATTCTGGTACAAATGATATTAGTATTTTAAATAATTTACCTTGTACAAATGATAGTGTGAATGACAGTAGCACTCTGAGTAATAGTTCCAGTGCGAATGGTAGTAGCACCTCAAGCAGATGTAGTGTGAAAGAGAGTAACACAAACAACCCTCATGTGAATGAGAGTAGCATGGAGAGGTCTTGTCTGAATGACAGTGGTGCATCTCAGAGTATTAATAGTGGTTCTTCTGTAATTTCAGATGGAGACTACTGCACGGGAGATGAGAACGAGCTCCCTGCCAGCCGTGCTGTAGATAGCGATCCGGAGTGGTTGCCCGGCGACGGCGAGGCAGCAGCTCGAGGGGAAGGTATCGTGCAAGATGATGCGTCTCCTGAAATTCGCGCTGTGCGAAGTACTCGCTCAGTTCGTCCAAAAAGGTATGCTGACTATGAGTTCTCTATGTTGGCACATAACGACGGATCTGAGACACCTACTACCTACGAGGAGGCACTTTCCAGTCCCAACAGTCGCGAATGGCAGGATGCCATGAAACGTGAGTACGACTCTCTAATCGCAAATAAAGTCTGGAAGCTGGTAGAACGCCCTAGTAACAAAAACGTTGTAAAATGTAAATGGGTTTATAAAATAAAAAGGGATGCTTCAGGTAATTTTGTACAATACAAGGCGCGATTAGTAGCTCGGGGGTTTACGCAAAAAGAAGGGATAGACTACACTGACACGTTCTCCCCTGTCGTTCGTCACTCAACCATGCGCATCTTATTTAGTCTTGCTAATGAATATAATTTAAATATTGATCATATTGATGTAACCACTGCATTTCTAAATGGTAATTTAAATGAAACTATTTTTATGGAGCAACCAATAGGATTCAACAATAACAATAAATATGTATGCTTGCTTCAGAAAAGTATTTATGGATTAAAACAGTCCAGTAGAATGTGGAATTTTAGAATTCATGACTTGTTATGTAGAAATGGTTTAATTCAAAGTAAGAGTGAACCATGTGTATATTATATGAAATCTGATAATGATTTTGTCATATTAGCTTTGTATGTGGACGATTGTTATTTGTTCTACAGTAACAATAGTAAATGTAAACAAAACTTGCTATGTTCATTAGAAAAAGAATTTGATATCAAAAATCTGGGCCCCATACAAAGCTATTTAGGTATAAGAGTAACCAGAGATAGAAAACGTGGTATTTTAACGCTTGACCAATCAGTTTATGTGTCAAATATTCTAAAGAGGTTCAACATGGTTCAATGTAAGTCTGTGTCCACCCCTATGGAAGTAGGTAATAAATTGTCTGAGTCAAAAGAGTCCCTATCTGATGAAGTGTATAACTATAGGCAATTACTGGGCAGTTTGTTATACTTAGCAGTGTGTACACGCCCTGATATAGCGTTTGCGTGTAGCAAATTAAGCCAGTTCAATGATAAATTTGGTAAATCTCATTGGTTAGCAGCTAAAAGATTGTTAAGGTATTTAGCGGGTACAATTAATTACGGTTTACATTATGTAAAAAAGTGATCAATTGAATATAAATGCGTTTACCGATGCTGATTGGGCCAATGATTGTTGTGACAGAAAATCTTATACGGGTTTTGTTGTAAAGCTGGGAAACAATGTTGTGAACTGGGAATCGCGAAAACAGCGCTCAGTGGCCTTATCAAGTACCGAGGCCGAATATATGGCCATATCTGATGTATGTAAGGATATATGTTTTGTACGCAATTTAATGTCGGAAATTTTGCCTATTGAAATGGATATTTGTATTTTGAACGACAATCAAAGTTCGATCAAATTATTGGAATGTAAAGAGTATTGCCATAAGCGTACTAAACATATAGATTTGCGGTATCATTACATTAAAGATCTAGTAAGAGACAAAGTTGTAAATGTTAAGTACTTGTGCACTGAGAATATGATTGCAGACTTACTTACCAAGCCATTAAGCTCTGTAAAGCATTTTAAATTTTTACATAGCATGAATGTAAAGCCTTGTGAAATGTAATTGTTCTTTCTTATTCATATAACTGTATTGTGTTGTATTGAACATTGTTTGGTTTTACTGTGTAAGCATGTAGAGACATTTACTTGTATAGAGTCTTGTGAGCATGTAGAGACATTTTAATGTAGAGACATGTGAATGTAGAGTCATTATGAATGTAGAGTCATTATGAATGTAGAGTCATATTGATTGTAGAGTCTTGTGTTATATAATGCATAAGGGGAAGTGTTGAATATTGTATGCATTATATTGGTAAATGTAAATATTTGAAATGTTGTAATGGCAACATTGTTATGTTTTATTTGTATTGGCAAGACCGATGTTCGTCACTTCTCCTCTTCCTGAAAATGTCGATTAACCTAATTCGTGTGTGATTATATCTATTTTCATCGCTTGTTTGTGTACCAGTAATTAATTATATAAAAAGGGCATCCTGATGTATGCCGAGGTTTATTTTCTACAATAAACCAAAAAACACGGATTTGCATCTTTTATTTCACTCGACTTCCACACTCTGCACCCCGTTCCTTCAAGCAAGGATAAAATGATGTGATGAGTGATGGTAAATAAAACTCATTCACAAATCTCATAAACTATGAAGAGCCTTTGGTAAATTAATTTTAGTTACTAAGTCACGCATTTATGTCAAACTTAAATAGAAAAGAGGTTAAATATTTGTATTTATAATTTATAGGGATGTAGCACTGTATTTTAATGTTACATTGGAATAAAGTGGACGCATATTAAAAAAACATAGCGAATACTGGACCGGGAAAAGTAGAAGGAAAGGAAAGAGGCTTGGATAGGCCTTTGCCCTGCAGTGGGACACCACGGGCTCATTATAGTATATTAGGCAACGAGGGAATAAAGCAGTGTCTAACGTCACGGGCAGCATATTGAATCCTGAGCGGAATGAAGGATTCTAGGATTAATTCCCGAGCGCAGCGAGGGAATTAAATCTTTAATTCCTGAGCGAAGCGAGGGAATTATGACAAGAATCCTGAATGTAGCGAGGGATTCAAGTCTGCCCAAGGCGAAGACACATTTATTCCCGAGGAGCATACTATATTTTACACACCTACTGCACAGATTACTTAGACGGTGGCAGGCGTCTGTAAGATAATAAAGCTCAGAAATATACCTAACCATGTAATATTGATACATAAATAAATATTGAAAACATACCAGAAGCAACAGATCCGAAAGTCAATTCACACTCACTGAACTACACTTCACGTTCACAATCCACTACCTACGTATTTTTCCAAAAAACGAATTGATCGTATTTAACATATTCAACATAAATAACAAAATACGATAAAATACTAGTCACAATGTCTTCTGGAGTCAAAATATTAATTTCACTCGACAATTTACGAAATGGAAGTAATAATCAATGAGAGAAAAACTTTTGCAAAATCAAACCGCGTTTTCTTTTTTTTAGTTTCTTTTTTTTATACAAAGCAAAGAGTACATACAGATAACTAGTCATACAGCCTTTTTACACTCGCCGGGAGGCGCAGAAGGCGAGTGTGGCAACAGTTTTAATACACACACAGCCATATTTTTTTTTTCTGAAAATTATTTTCTTAGTAGTTCACATGACATTCCAAATTCAAATCACATAATAACCCTTGGGCTATTAAGGATTTCCATACAACTTTAAATCCCTTGGGATTATTTTCTTGCTTTAAACGCAAGTTCCTTGATACATTATGTTGATATAATAATGCAGAGGTGTGTAAAATTAATAAAAGAAATGAGAATAGACTAAAATATGCTTTTTTGTAGCATTGATTCAAACATATTTTATCATATAGTATCATAATATAGGTATTTATCATTATTATTATCATACTTGTATTTCACCAGATTGGTTTAAGTTTAAACATTTATCATTATATCTTTATTTAAGGCTCGTATTTATAAAGCTATCTCAAGATTGAGAGCAATATTAAGTCCGGATTTGACAGGTGATTTTTTACTGGAATGACGTTTCTGATACGAACTCAAACTCGCTGTCACTCTTGAGGGCTGATTATAAATACGGGCCTTAAAGTCACAAAATTCTTCCATCTCCATATGGTGATAGGAGTAGAAATGGAACCTAGAACACAACTAGTGTCTTTCCAACGAGGCTATCTTACATCTAGCCCGACTGTTTTAAATAGTTTTTATACAAGTTACACGGTGTTTCTGTGTGGTCGATTTACATTTACTTGACAGGGAAGCAAGAAAATCCAATTTAACTGGATAATTCTAATAACGAAGTTTTTAAAGTATAAAATTTTGCTATAATAATTCGTAGTTACAAAAATCACGACTTAACTAATATAACTCTATACCTGTCATTTTCTATCATGAGAGAACAGAACGGGATGGCAAAAATTTTAGTGATGGTTACGAATCGGGCCCATAGAGCACGACTTAACTAAATTTTAAATAAAATTTCTCTCAGAATAAAAATGACAGGCGACCATTTCGGTCAAGATTTAGTGGTTTTGTGCGCATACGAATTGGCCCCACTGTTTTAACTTCAAAGCTTTATTGACCAAGCACATATTTTCTGCTCACATAGCCAGCACAATTTCAAAAACATTACGCGAACAATAGACAACTATCAGTTTGTTTAGATACTGCAGTGACACTAGGTCTAGGATTCACTGGAAAAATATTACAATAGAGAGTGCACGAGTTTTGTAAACTAGACCTGCCTGAATGATGGTCATTGGTTGGTATACCAGCTTTAAATAAAAACAATAGAGAAATGACTTTGAAATGTTTTCATTTGAGGCATGTTTTTCAACTATGTAAATTGAATACGATTTGTAAGAAATCATTACCTAAATGAGTAATGCTTGTTTATTTATTTAACAATTTTTTAATGTACATAAAAACAGGAAACATGACTGTTACTTCATGAATAAAGAAAAAAAATACTATAAATACTAATAATAAAAGGTGTTGGCCAAAAATGAAAAAGAAATAGGGAAAATGAAGAGCATATACCTGTAGGTTGAATTGCAAGTAAGGCAAACTGAAAATTAGTCCATTGGAAAACATGCCCCCCCCCCCAAATAGGGAAGTATTACCGCTATTACATACCACACTATCCAGGCATGTTGGCGAGCAGTCTGAGGTTTTTTTAGGTGTAACGCAGTTCATCAAAATTACATCACAATTCTTAATAAAACTCAAGGAAATAAAATTATAGAAAAATCATCAGCTTAATTAAAATCTACATTGGCGTCCCATCTGGTCCAACCAGTAATCCGACTTATATGGAAAAATCCTGCGTCTGCGCAACCCATCACTCAGGTAGCGTAAAGAATGCAACAAACTTTGCATGCTAAGATATAACTGTACCGCGATGTCCATCCTTCGGGTCGTTCTAATATGCTCCAAGAGTATATGCTACAAAAAACAACCCTCGTTTATCTAGTAGTGGATTGAGGCCTTAACGAGTAAATACCCTCCTTTTTCAGTTCTGAAAATATGATCTAAACCACAGAAAAAAAAAACAAAGCTCCAACGAGGCTTTTATTATTAAAGAAAACTCTTTTCATCTGTCTCCGTCCATCACATTATAATTATAATCAATTCCATTAAAAAATACGAAGGTCTGAAAGCATGTCCTAAACATTTTATGCGTTTTGTAACAATCTGCACTGACGCTATTTATTGTGTTTAACTTTGATCCATGCTCTGCTATATAACTAAGCGCCAAAGATACAATGCGTCTATTAAAAATAAAATACAGCATCAACCATTTTTTTTTATCAATTCAGCGTTTATATAATTGAAATAACTGTAAGCAAGCAAACAGTAATTGCTTAGGCCTTTGTCAATTACTTAGATAATGGACAATAATGATGGATCAATGTAGAGCAACCCAATCCTTCGATCAGACTCGTATTACAGTTAGAAAAATCGCTCGAACGACCGCTAGTAATATAATCTTTGTATCTATCTTACTAAGTAATCGGTTATGGGAATAAGTGGGAAATGATCTAGCCAGTTTTATTTCTTTGATCTGGTTTAAAAAGCAAAAAGAAGAAAAAAAAACTACTTTAAAAATTATTTCATCTTAAAGAGTAGGTATTGTAATAATAACCAAAATAAAATAAAGTAGAATCAAAAGTATCTCGTTCCCATAGAAAAAACCGCGGTTCAAAAATCTAGTCTCCATCTTCAAAATTGTTGTTTTTGATGAGACAATTTTGAAAATTCGTTGAATTGAAATCAGTTGAGACATCAAACTATCTAACTAGGAACCGAATGCTTTTTAAAATAAGTATGTATAGATAACTAATAATATACCTTACAATATAAAAATAATACATAAATTAAGGATATAATTAATAAATCATACAAATAACCCGCCCTGTGTTACCTCCGAAACAAAGGTGCCAATCACACACGCCGCGTTTCCGCATTAGATTGCAATGAACAACCTTCTTCTGAAAATTGGTTAAATTGGTTAATTTTTCAAATTTTCAAGGTATGTTCAACAAGTCTCCAAATCCACGTTCTTTACTGAAACCTCTTATAGTATGCAAGGGGACGAGGTTGCGTTCTTGCGCAAGCGCAGTTCTCACACTTCGCCGCGTCAACCCACGGAGAAACGCATTATACCACAGAATATATAATAGTACTACATTATACCTACTCGGGTTCGTGATTCTGATTGAATAGACACGAGCTTAAACATGTTCTAAGCTAAGTGTAGCTTTAAAATGAAAAATAATGATTTTATACATACAATCACGCCTCTATCTCTAATGGGCTAGGCAGAGAGTGAACGACGAAATCAAAGGTCGTTCTGTCACGTCTGACAAGTTTTGAGGGTTATTTCAGATCGATCTGTATATTTCTGTAGTGACAGCGGTTGTCAGCCCATCGCCTAAATTACACTACACTGAAACCCTCGAATCCCTTAGCTGGTTTTTACAGCATGCCCGGGAGGAGATGCAGCTGGCACATTCTATGTTTTTCTATCACTCCCAGTCCAGCATGGAAGTAACACTGTAGCACATTGCTATCGATTCGTGGAGACCATGACCTAACAAAATCTTAACTAAAATTGATGCCGTCCCTTTCTGTTCTCTCAGGATAGACAATGACATGTGACCATTTTAGTCAAGATTTAGTAATTTTGTGCGCTTAAGAATCGATAACACAGACATACCAGCGGCTTCTCCTTACTGTACCTTTGGTAACTATAGCCAGCCATGTGACCAGCCCCCGTAGCATGCAGCCGCGATAAGGCCGCGATAGCCACTTTATCACACATTTTATCACATCTATCTGTCAAATTGTATGGGAGTTTGTCGGATATATGCGATATATACGTTATCGCGCGGTGGCATTCTACAGGGGCTGTTAGGGTTACGTTGTTTTACAATCTACGCAAAGGGCTGAAAACCGGTCTCCTCTCAACACCTATCCACAATTCTCAATCTTTTAAAAAAATCTAAGAATTATTATTATGTAAAGCCATCGGAATAGAAATTTTATGAAATTTGTACTCACTTATTTCACCTCAGCAGCGCATTTGGCAGGGCGATGGTATGGCATACCGTAACTTGCAAGTTCAATTAAGTCCTGCCCGAAGTTCATGTTTCATTAGGCCTGTATTGATAAACAGCTCTCAAGTGTGACAGCGAGTTTGAGTTCGTATCAGAAATGTCATTTCAGTACAAAACGACCTATCAAATCCATACTTAATATTGATGTCAATCTTGAGATCGCTTTATAAATACGAGCCTTAGTTTCTGCGCTATCGACAGTGATGTCACCCTCCTTCCTACCTCACAGTGCCACCAAGGTACTTACTACAAAATGTACGGATGGAAGAATCTGTCCCAAAAGTCCAAACAGATAAGCTCTATCGTTGACTCTGTCTTTGTAGACTATAGTAAAAATAACATTATCTTCGTATACCCAAACCCATACAGTGACGCAATCTCCCCCCCCCCCCCCGCCCTTCACAGCTGATTTGTTTTCCTTACTGGAACGTGGTAAAATAAAAGATCTAATTGTAGAATCTCCACTCCCAAAAGCTGTCCTCGAACTGCTAGCTCCATTTTCGACTCTGCCTTTGTAGACTAGAGTCCTAATCAAAAGCATAAAAAACATCTGTTTGCTTCCCTCCCGCCCCATACAATGACCTATGACAGTGATGCAATCCCCCCCCCCCCCCACTACCTCACAGCTGGTTTGTTTTCCTTACTGGAACGTTGTTCAAACACGAACACGGTGCAAGACGCATCGAATAAACTGATGTTTGGCGGCCGTGCCAAAAAACACAAAGGAAACTAGCGCGGTTGAGCCGTCTTGGTCATTGGAAGATTATAAAAGAAGCTTTAGACTCATAATTTTCTTTTAACATTGAAAACTGAAAAGTTATGCCAAAATACGTACAGGAAACTAGCGCGGCTGAGCCTTCTTGGTCGTTGGAAAATTTCAAAAGAAATTTTAAAGTAATATTTTCATTGAAATTTGAGATTGAGTGATCACATCAAAATAAAGGCACGCATGGTATTCCAAAAAAGTCGTCAAATGTCGATTAAAATCCATTTTCGCTGCATCTTAATTTGAGAGATATGTATTTCAAAAGAAAATCTCTGTATTAATTGATGCAATATCCAGATGTAAGCTTATAGGATATAACATATATTGCAATGCACAAAAAAAGATTGTTAAATTAAACAAGGACTCCCTAACTTTCTAACTAACTAACTTCTAATACTATTTAGGAGAAGAAGCTAGAATTTTTTTTTATCGCTCCTGATCATTGATTTACTACTATCAGTAGTGAATCAATGCTCCTAATAGAAATGTTAATTCATCTTGCAAAACTATTTGCCGTTTTCGTTTTGACATAACCAAGACCAAACCATAAGGTCATAGCATGGGGCATGACACATAACGAAGACATGACCATTCAACTCTAATCAAATAACAAATCAATAAATTTGACCCAAAAAGTACCAAAATTACTCAATCCAAGTAAACTAGGGATAAAAACTGTAGTACTGCAAAAATAGACCGTCGAAAAATGAACATAAACTCGTATTTCACAGTTGGCTTCGGCCAATCAGCTTCTTAACAAGTGTGTGTGCGTAGTTTTTTCTATGTGTGTGTCTTTTTGGGTGAATCATAGAGTCGGTAGGTATTTTTTTTTTGGATGTAGGTGGAGTTTTAGATGTTTTTGTGGTTGCCAAGTGTGCACATTTTTTTTTCGGAATGATGACTCATTAGTTTGTAGTTGCTGTTCTTGGTATTGACAAAGACAAAAGTCTATCAAGCGATGCGAAAAAATTGTATGGAAAATCTATGTCTGATTTTTCATTGCCTAAAAAAGATGAACGTGGGACCGAAGTTATTAAGTTTTGGTTTACTGATTGTTATAATATAAATAAGTCTTTTTGCTGGGATCGACCCTAAGTTATTTATTAACATTACTGTCAAAAATATGAAAAACGAGAAATTAAACAATCGACTCAGACAGGATTTGAACCTGCATCTTTAAAATACCGTTACATGGCTCTAACACTTAAATCTACTGCAGTGGATGGAATATTTTTTATTGGTCGAAAGAACAATTTGCAGGCGAAAAAACAGAATGACCAGGGTAGCAATTTCCTCCAGATAATTATGTTACTTATGTAGGGGATATCAACTAACGTAAAAAGAGACGTTGAAATTCATATTTCTCATGCAAGAAAAATTCTCCGTACGAAATTTTCTTTCGCGTCGTTCCGACATTGAAGCCAAGTGCAGTTGCATACAAAAATACTCCAAATTTCAAGGTTGATCGTGCAAAAATAACGCGCCGATGCGTCGGCCCGATTGCGATTCACTTTACATGTATTTTATTTATGTGAGCGTCTCCAGATATTTTGAACAGATTGATTATGAAGAAAAATTGTCGAAACACCGTGAATCACTCTACCGATACAACTTATCATCTGGATTAAGTAACCCGTCTGTGCTCTGCTTACCCCGTAAAGATGCATATAATCTACATCTAATGTTTATACTTACAATATTTTTTAGGACTAATTGAACATCGTACAAAAATAAACCATTTCTTGGATCCCCTTTCTTTAATTTAAACTTTTATATTAGTTTTTTTCTTTGTAGCAAAGTAGCTACTGGAGGCCGTTTTCCAGTTTCGTTTCCATACTCACGTACACATACTTACTTAACATACATTACATACCTTTAAAGTAAACTTGTTGTATGTTAAAAATATCCATTCAATCATAAAATATCGTCAATCTCCATTTCATTTTCATCAATGTATTTGACTACAAGGAAAATTCGTCCGCGCATATATTTTCTTTTATAACCCACCTACAAAATTAAATTTTCAACGCGCACATAACAATAATTTTCTTAAAAGCAGGAGTGGCCAGTATTCAACCAACCGAAACGCCTAGACGAATAAATAAAATTCGAAAATAGAATGAGCTTCCTGCGATTCGGATTCTAAATTTAAATGTTAAAAATGGCGGCCGTTCCATCCGGTGCAGCCGCAAAATTGTGCATAAAACTGCAACGTGCATTAGCCGATCTAAACATTAAAAATAGAATTCGCTAGTGTTAGGCTGGGTGTTCATTTAGGGTTACAATTTCCTTTTCCTGGTTTTCAAACAGACAGGCGTCTGGGTAATGAGGGCAGAGAAGTTAGGTATGATGTCTAGATGGTTAGAAAATGCAACACTTCTATGCTTACATTGTATGACCACAGAAAAAAATATTCATGTGCGACTTTACGGCGCAATATAAGTATACAAAAATCTATTATACTGTGTATGACAGCAATATTTTGGAAATTTTTACTTTTTCCCTGGGTTGTAAGTTCAACGACCGATGTTTGAATGTATATTAAGGCTCGTATTTATAAAGCGATCTCAAGATTGAGAGCAATATTAAGTATGGATTTGACAGATCATTTTGTACTGTAATGACATTTCTGATACGGACTCAAACTCGCTGTCGCTCTTGAGAGCTGATTATAAATACGGGCCTAAGTATCTTACTCAATGAACTCTGTCCCGAATGTTTCAAATTATTGTGCCCTAACCGTTTGCTTCTATCTGAAAATATATGCCTGTTGTTTGGTATTGTTCAGAAACTCATATTTCTTCAAATTTAATAACTATAATAAAACATGCAGTTTACTTATAATCGCTCGCTATAAATTTCAGATTCGCCAAACTTTACACTGAACTGTAGAGAGTATCTTAAATTTCAATAATACTACTCATACTAGGTTTCTGTCCCGCGGCTTTACCTGCTGCTTGATGACTGTTTTCGTAGGGATATCCTTACAAATATCCCTTCTCGAAGTGACTGATCTTCTTGCCTGTCATTAAAATTCGTAGAGTGGTTCAGGAGTCATCATCATCTGCTCATTATACGTCCCCACTGACGGGTACTTATTAATACATGCGCAAGCGCAAAATGTAATCTATTTCAGTCGTTGCCCTTTAAATTTTTGTTAAAATCAAGACAATCACAAACAGACAGATCTACTTTGGCATCTATGATACTAGTGTACATGGATAACCTAAACACACTTAAACCTAATTTATCTGGCATCTTTACGTAACCAAGTCTATGTGTTCTCGGCCTTACGTTCGCCACGTTGCCTTCTTTTGCCTGTTAAAATAAACAGAGTCGATATTTCCCAGCTCTTTCCACTCTGATGTGTGTGTGTGTGTGTGTGTGTGTGTGTGTGTGCAGTTTTAGGATAGGTGTATGTTGTTGGGGATGTATTTAGAGCTTAGGTTTTTACGCTATTAACTATGATGTACTTGTACTTCTTGTTGGGACGGCTGTGTTGCACGCAGACTGGTGATCTGCTCCTGATGCTGGAACCATTTCATCCAATTTCCAGTAAATTATTATTAGAAGGTCATTTGCACTTTGAATTCAGTAATTTTTTTTTTCTGTAGGATGGAAGCTGCGACAGATGTCATTCAGAAGGAAACCAAAAGAAAATATATCTGAAACCTATGGAATTGCATATTATGTCACAGCTACCATCCTAGATTTTCTTGATTATACTCTCAAAATTTTCTTCTTTCTTTAATCACCCTGTAAACGAAAAAAAAATAACATAGTCAAGAATTTTTTTTTTCATCATAGAGATCTTTGCTTTTTTTTTTCATGTAGAGTAGCACTGAAACTGCCTTCTACGAAATTAGTATTTCACCCCAGCCCATCTCTGGCTTGCACTAATGTGTGTTGCATTACATATGTACATACCGAGTAATGGATGGCATCAAGCAAAGAAATGTTTACTGCGCTCGCGCACGTTTGATCTCAACAGACCGTTCGTTTTATAGACCAAATCTTTGATTTGTTTGTATTCTTATTGGTATAAATCTGAGCTTCGGAAGGTATACTCTTAAGCTGCGTCCTAACTGCTTGGAATCGAATCTTCTTATGTCGTTTGGAATGACCCGATGAACCTTAAATGCGTATTGCAGACAAGTTGTCAACCCATTGTCTAAATTTCAATACATCGACACTCTATATCTACTACTAATTTCCACAAAGGATAATATAAATGCTCGTATGCTGAAACATTCTATGTTTTTTTTGCTCTCTCCTAGGTGTAAAGAAAACGAAAAACAATCGATTTCTACTCACTACGAATAGATAATAGAACCTATAGTAAGGCCCGTATTTATAATCAGCTCTCAAGAGTGACAGCGAGTTTGAGTTTCAATCAGAAATGTCATTTCAGTACAAAACGGCCTGTCAAATCCACACTTAATATTGCTCTCAAACTTGAGATCGCTTTATAAATACGAGCCTAAGTGTGTGATTCATCAATGACAATCTTAGCATAGGAAATGGCTATATCTACCTACACACTCTGTGTTGTGGTGACATAATCAGCATCGGTGCCAAAATCTTTAAATGGGACCAGAATTTATTTTCTTTCTGTTCTTTATTTAACCTTACGTGCGCTTTTAATAGAAGTGATGATACAACTTTTATACGATCTGTTGTATCATAGTTATGCTATGCATGAAAAAAAAATTGATAAACCCAAGGATTCAACTTATTTTTTCGATGTACTTGGGATAAATGTCTTGTGATGTTTCTTGTGATAAATGTCTAAGGTGGACTCGCTTCTCAAATTTTACTTAATGAACGCTTTACAAAAGTCATGATGACTAAAAATATTTACGAAAATCTTGGTAAAACAAACCGTCTCTTCGAACACACTTTAGGTTACCTAAATTTATACAAAACCCGGCCAGTTTTCTAGGTACCCTAGACATACCTAGTCGCCTACGACAACTCCCCCCCCTCATGCGCATGAGTCAAGCGTCTGCGCAGGTTTTGCAACCGAAATTCTACCGGTTCAGACAATGGCATTATTAGGCGGTAGGCGCCATTTTGGTTTTACCTAGCTGTAGGTAAAGAATTTTATGTGTAAAGTTGTTGATCGTGTTTGGTATGCTAAATTGTGCTGATCAAATATTGTTGTTACAAGATTCAAGTTAGCCAGTTTCACATTGTAATGCCTTATTATTGCCATTTAGCAAGTTACTTTATATCAAAATTCTAAAGATTTTGCTAATTGGACTAATATAAAATAGTTATTAATAAAGAGCCTCTCAATCTAATGTGATGATGACCACCGATTGCTGACCTCCAAACTTCAATATGGCATGGCACGCTATGATGATTGATGATGGTGGGATCTTTTTCCTTTTATTCGCCTTGTGCTGAAGTCTGCTTTCCAGCTTCGTCTTCTCAACTTTTCACGGTATTTGGCTTCTGGTGAAGGATCCTTCTTCTTGTACATTTTCACGTTACTACGTTCAGTATCTAATGCTTCTCCGGCCTACTGCGCGATATCTTGGTTATAAGGTTTTTTGCCGTGTCCTGAAAAAGCTCAAAAACTTACATAAAACAAATTTGAGGATTATTTATTGCTGCAGTGACGAGCTGTCAATCTATCATCAGAAATAATATTGCAGTATGGAAACAGGATGCTAAATTCTATCACAACTGCACCAATATTAAATTTAGCTGTCGTTTCGGCAGTTAGCAAACAGCTTAAACAGCTACAAAACAGCTTGTGACTACAAGCACTATTAGATCTTAAATAACTCCAACCGTAGTGCCCGATTAGTGTAAGTCAAAAGGTCACATTATTTATACTTAACTCATCGAAAGAGTCATTTATAATCCATTCACAAAGATCTATACATTCAATTCCAATGACTCTATCTACTAAGCTATTTATTCGCTTATTGACTCTTAAACTAGGCGCAGTTTTTGCGCAAGTAGTTTTAAAGCTATTTACTTACTTAGCACATACTAATGCAATAAGATGAGTCTGTATGTGTGTGTAATAAGTAGTAGGAAAATTCTATCGATTTGTTGAGAGCATGCCAACTGAATCTTAACCGAAATTGTTGCCGTCCCTTTCTGTTTTCTCAGGATAGACAATTATAGGAGACCATTCATTCTAGTGAAGATTTAGTGATTTTGTGCGTATACGAATTGATACCATTGGTATTAGCTTTTAAGTATCCTTAGATTTTTTATTTCGGCTGTCATTCTATGAAGTTATGTTTTATTATGATGCATTATATTCCTCTAAGTCTGAACCTAGATCGCAATCGGTATCCCCTACCTTAAACTTCAATACATTTCAAAGGTCAATATTATCCAATACATAACCAAATTCCAAATTTAGACAATAGTACATTGGAATACGTGACTGGTTGTGCTTTGTATCTCGTTATTTGTCTATTTGTCGCCATCTAACACTGTTTCGATCGATAGGTGCTGAATAAAGGGTACACCCACTCGCTTATATCCAGCTTAGATCAGACTAATGGTACCTATTCGTGATTTGTTTGGTAGCACACTGTTGTCTATTCTTCTACTCTGGACTAAGATAGACAAATGAAGAATAGAATATTTCAGTGTATTGATATCTGACCTACGTTCTGTCTGTCTAGTCCTTAGAGAATTTAAAGCCATTTACAAATATCATTACCTCTCTATAAAAGATCTAGTTTATGACATTTTGCCATGCCAACAAAACACTCCGTGCGTCAGACATTATCAAACGATATTGAAAACTACCAAAACAGTGAACAAACAAAAATAACAACTCCAAGCAGATGTAAAAATGTATCGTTCATCTGCTTGACCTGGAATTAACCCGGGAAAAGTCCCGGGTTAAAAGAAATTTGTACAACAGGTTGATACACTACCAACTAGGCATGTCTATTCCTCATTGGACAAACGATTTAACTATTTACAGAAAAGCGATGGTTGCGCCTACGCATTGGCTGAATAACGGCACTCGTGATGCCTCCCGCGGGATTGTGGTGTCGATTCAGGAACTCACATTTATTTTTAACTAACCTAAAATAAGACCTGTCACTTATTTTTTACCTTTCATTCAGTATACTTAAAAAGGGATATCTAAAAACATGTTTTGACAGCTCTAAAGTGATGCAAAACTCAGGCAGTATAATTCATGACCTCATTTTGAGTAAAGTAAGCGTAAAATAAGGAACTTTACATAATCATCTCATTCTTATCATAATATGTATTGATTAAGCAAGTGACGTAGCTTATTTTCAAACAATCAAGAAATGTGTTTGCCCGAATCGGCCCCAGTACCATAAGGGTTACGATGCCTGTTGTACTTTTTATCTTCTGTCGTCGTACAACCGGGTTCAGAACAGTAAGTTCAATGCTATAACGGTACTTATTACGTACCTAGGGGGCCCTGTGCCCTTTCCTACGTGTGGGAAACCTTCGTGGGCACGAGATCGAATCGGCCTCTAGGTTTGTAACAGGATAACTACTAATAACTTTACTTTTCTGAGATCAAATTTTGTGTAGTGAAGCTACCTAAGGTTTGCTGAAGGCAACTAGTGATTATTTGAGCAGTTGACAAAACCAAAACACTCAGGGGTATGTTCACACGTATATTGTTTATACACAAAGTACTTAGGATAAGAACACGTAATTATAAAATAATGGAAAACACACGTAAATACTTAAAACTAGCTGTAAAAAAATCAGAGTTAGTACACACATAGAATCGAACAAAATAAAGGTAATATCTACCACTAATTGAAGCTAAAGTGTCCCTTGCAAAACTTAAAACAGATTAGAAACTTAAAATATTGAAACAGATTAACTATTAACATTCAGTCAACAACACAATGTTAATTTCTACAATATCGAAATCGTAGTAAATCAGACAAAATAATAAAAAGTAAATCCTAAGCGACACAGTTCCGTCACAAATAATTTCCCTACCTAATACAAGTTCCACATAGATAGGTACTTATCCAATAAGATGCGAATCAAAACTAATTTCGTTCAAATTAGCGCACAGCTTGATTCTATCAGGATTTGACTTGACTTTATGGTGGCAGCAATAAAAGATTTTACTTCAAAAACTTATGCCCAAAGTAATTTAAAATAACATAAAATAAGCACGTGAAGCGCACAGCGATTAAAATATGATTATTAAAATATGATTTTACTGAAGTTACTCGCACAGCAGATTAAAAGAAACAAAATTCTAATTGCAAATAGGTATTTCTTACGTTAAGCGTACATGAATTTACTGAAAATGACTCGACTTTTACTCGCACAGCGGGGTAAAAACATTAAAAATATAAAGGAATGATTCTACGCACAGCAGATAAAAATTCCTAACCAAATGACTGAAGTTAATAGCACAAATATAGAAAAAGGGACACTTTACATACCAGTTCTCCGTGAATTTACTAGCAAACGATTCTAAACACTTTTTCAACGATTCTACTTATACATAAGTTTAAAACACCAAGAAAATAACAACTGACTCTACAACTGACAAAATTTCACAAGATCGGACACGAGGGAAGTTAACTTTTCGTACAATAGCGAATATCGCATAGGCAAAATGCAGAAGCAATTTAATTTCTCCCCCGTGACTAGGCATCTTGTCCCTTTTTTCAGGTTCTAGATGTGCGGGCGTGAGGTCCAGCAAAAAGCCTTTTCCGCCAATCGCGTGGCTGCGGCGGCCCTCCGAGTAGCGCCGAATCGAAGTTTCTAGAACGGTGTCACGTGACCTCCCTCTCGGCCGCGCTCATGACCATATATGGTGGCGAAATCCAATAGCTTGGCGTATCCGGCCTGTCGGTGTGACTTGTCCATGTGTGCGCGCCACTCGTCGAGGTGCGGGGGGAGAGTTCGGCTGGTCCTCTCGGGGTGTTCATCCGTGCGTGTAGGGCTACTTTGGAGTCATAGGCGGGGTTTCGGCCGGAACTCCGAGGGGTTCGTTGCGGGGATGGGGGGCGACCTCGGGCATGGACGCGATGCTCGCAACACGCGGGAAATCGGCGTGGGGCGGGGCTTCGGCTCTTTCGCGGTCCGTAACATCCTCCCCCCGGCGAGAACTCGCAGCCTCTTGCATCGTCGGGAGGACCGCGAGCTTCCGTGTTGGCCGGTGCAGGACTCCTCCTCTGGTCTGGACTTCGGCGCTGCGCACGACGCCGTCAGGTCCGGTCAGGGTCTTGATCACGACGCCTCGAGGCCACACGTTGCGGGGCGAGTTGGGGTCTACGATGATCACCAGGTCGCCGATCTTGATGTTGCTGTCGGTGACTGGCCCGCCGCGGGGTAGAAGTGTTGGCAGGTACTCCGATACCCAGCGCTTCCAAAAGGTGTCTGCGAGCGCTTGGGTTCTCCTCCAGGCTTGACGGTCGGCGGGGGTGCATGGGCCGGTGATGGGCAGCCCGCTGGAGCTGCCGATCAGGAAGTGGTTCGGGGTGAGGGCCTCTGGGTCGTCTGGGTCAACGGGGACATGAGTGAGTGGTCGCCCGTTGATTGCGTGCTCGGCCTCTGCGAGTAGAGTGCAGAGGACCTCTTCGGTGGTCACCTGCTCGGTCAGGGTGGCCTTCAGCGCGGTCTTGACAGACCGCACGAGGCGCTCCCATGCGCCTCCCTGGTTAGGCGCGCCGGGCGGGATGAAGCGCCACTCAGCGCGCTGGGTCTGGGCGTAGGCTCGTAGTTCGGGAGCCCACTCGGCGAAGGCGCTGCGTAGCTCGTTGTCAGCGCCTCTGAAGTTCGTCCCGTTGTCGCTGTAAATTAAGCGGGGCCACCCGCGCCTCGCCGCCATGCGGCGAAGCGCCATGATGGCGCTGTCAGTGCTCAGGGTCGGCACGACCTCTAAGTGAAGGGCGCGCGTACTTAGGCAGGTATAGAGAGCCACCCAGCGCTTCTCTCGCCGGCGGCCGATCTTGATGGGGATGGGGCCGAAGTAGTCGGTCCCGGTGTTCGTGAAAGCGCGCGCAAAGGGCTGCATGCGCGCGCTGGGCAGATCCCCTAGCGAGGGGACGACGGGGGCTGCCTTGCGCACTCGGCAGCGCTGGCAGCGGGAAGCGACAGCGCGAACTGTGGGGCGTAGGTTCTGCACCCAGTAGCGCTGTCGCAGATCGTTGACGACCCGCTCGTTGTTGGCGTGGCCAGCCTTCTCGTGCTCGCGCTGTACGAGCAGGCGCGTGTAGGGATGCCGGCCGTCCAATAGTATGGGCCGCTTGGTGTGAGTGGGTACCAGGGCGGCGTCGATGCGACCCCGAGCTCGAAGCAGGCCATCACTGCTGAGCTCCGGGTCCAGTTTGTGTAGTCTGCTGGTTCTGGCGATGGGTCTGCCTCTGGTGAGACCATCTACCTCTTCGGGGTAGCTTTCCTCTTGTGCCCGGCGTGTTAGAAGCCGTTCGGCTTCTTCGATGTGGCGCAGCTCCATTTGGGTTGTCTTTTTCCGGCAGCGATCGATGAATGCTAGTACCCTCGCTGTAGCTCGGACTAGGCGCTCGTGGGAAGAGAACCTGGTAGCTTCAGGCAGGCTCCACTCTCGCTCGGTCACGTGCGCTACGGTCTCGTCTGTTGGTTCCTCTTCCTCTTGGATCTGGGGCCAGGTGTCCTCCGGATCGCGAAGAAAGTGTGGCCCCTGGTACCACCGGTCGCCTGCTGTGATCTGTTCGTAGCTGACCCTCGTGGCATCGTCGGCCACGTTGTGCTCGGTGGGCAGCCAGCGCCATTGGTTCGCGTCGCTCAGTTCCGCGATCTCCCCTAGCCGGTGGGCGACGTAGGCAGTGTATCTCTTCCGGTCGTTCTGTATCCAGTGGAGCACCGTGCGTGAGTCCGTCCAGAACACGGTGCGGGTAGGTTGCAGTCTGTGTTCAGACACGATGCTCCGGGCTAGCCGCGCGCCGATCAGCGCGGCCTGTAGTTCCAGCCGCGGGATGGTCTGGGTTTTGAGGGGGGCCACCTTGGCCTTCCCGGCGATGAGGGTGACGACTATGTTGCCGTCTGGTTTCTCCGTTCGCCAGTAAGCGGCAGAGGCATATGCCTGCTCACTGGCATCGTTGAACACGTGCAGCTCGTTGAGTCCGTGCTCGTGGTCGTAGTAGCGTGGCAGGCGTAGCGCGGCCACGCTGTCCAGATTGACGATCCATCGTTGAAAGTTCTCAGCGGCGTCGGTGGGAATTGGCTCGTCCCAACCGAGCTTGTGGCGCCAGAGTTCTTGCAGCTGGATCTTTGCGGTGATGGTGTATTGGCTTATCAAGCCGAGGGGGTCGAACACCGACATCACCGCGCTCAGAGCTTCCCTCTTCGTAGGGGCCCGAGATAGTGTGCGCACCGCCTGTGGTACTCTGTTCATAGCGGTGTTGAAGCTCAGGTTGTCCTCCTTCGCGATCCATCGCAGCCCTAGGGTTCTTCCATCTGCGGGTTCGGGGCCCAGACGTGTGTCGCTGGTGGCCCGGTCTCCAGGCGGGAAGGCAGACAGGACCTCGGGGCTATTAGAGTTCCAGCCTCGGATCCTGAACCCGGCCTTGGAGTGGACCAGGGCGACGTCCTGGGCGATCCTGATGGCCTCTTCTGGGGTGGCGATGCTGTCCACGTAGTCGTCCATGTAGTGAGCGTGTGTGATCGCGTGGGCAGCCTCCGGGTTTGTCTTCCTGTAGTCCTCGGCGTTCCTGTTCCTGACGCTGTGTGCGAGGAAGGGCGATGACTTAGACCCGAAGAACATGGAGGTGAGCTTATAGGTCCTCGGCGGGTCGGTCCGGTTCTTGCCCCGCCAGAGGAACATCTGCGCAGCCTGGTCTTCGGGGCGGATCTTCACTCGTAGGAACATCTCTTCTATATCCGCGGTCACGGCGATAGGCTTCTCGCGGAACCGGAATAGGATGCCCATTAGTGACTGCAGCAGGTCTGGTCCCTCCAAGAGGTGGTCGTTCAGGCAAGTCCCGTTGCATATTGCCGCTGCGTCAAAGACGAGTCGTGCCGGTTTCTCCGGCTTGTTCGGGTTCCGTACCGCGAAGTGAGGTAGGAGCCAACTCCACGGGCTTTCTTGTTCGTGGCCCGTGCACTCTTCTGCGTAACCCTTGTCCAGCAAGTTCTCTATCTGCTTGCTATATTCTCTGTAGAGGACAGGGTCCTTGTCCAGCTTCTTCTCGATGCTGTAGAGGCGGTTCAGTGCCGCCTGGTAGTTGGGCGGCAGCCTCGGGTTGGCGGCCTTCCAAGGCAGGCCGACTTCAAATCGGCCGTCGATCCTCCGAGCCGTTTGCTTGAAGATCTGGACGGCTCGGGTTTCTTCTGGGTTTGGTCGGGGCGCTGTTTTCACGCCCAGTGAGTCCAAGCTGAAGTGGTTCATCACTTTCTGGTCGAGCTCGACCAGATCGGAGTCCGTGCTGATGTGCAGGACCTGTTCATCTTCCTCCTCTTCGGCTTCATTCCCTTTGGCTTGATCTTGCTTGTTCGTAGGGTACCTGGGGGAAGAACCATGGATTACCCACCCGAGGGTGGTACGTGCGGCAGCCGGCTCGTCGTCACCTCGCATCAGTAGCTCCCTTGTGGCTATGAGGTGGAGGTGATCTAGTCCTATTAAGATGCGTGGACGCACAAACCCGTAACAAAGACTTTCCCTATCCAACGTAGACAGGTGCTCGTAGTGCTCCAGCTGGGTCGACCTGATGCTCTGGCCCCTGATCTGGAGATCTCGCACCGTACTGACGCTCACTCCGTAGGCCTGGTCTCCCCCCCTAGCACGTACTTTTAGATCCACCTTGCGACTGGCTGGCTCTAATTTTGACGATGTTACCCCGTGTATATTTAACGGCTTTATGGGTCCTTGTGCGTTGAGTCTGCGGGCCAGCTCTGCATCCACCAGTGAGATGGTGGCTCCGCCGTCCAGTAGAGCATACGTGTCCTCGACGAGGCCGTCAGGTCCTTCTACTGTGACTGGACACATTTTTAACAGTACCTTTTTGTTTGTTGCAGGTAAGTGCACATCTGTAGCCGCAACTGTCTCGTTCTCCACCGGCGCGGCTGGTTCAACGGGTGGCGGCTTCGGGTCGGTGTGCAGCAACGTGTGATGCGCATGCGGACACTGGTTCTTACTACACTTGGCGGCTTTGCATGAGAATCGTCGATGTCTGCTCCGAAGACACCGAAAGCATAGCCGCTCCTTCTTCGCCCACTCCCATCGCTCGGCAACAGTCATGGACTTGAGTTTCCTACACCCGTGCGGCTCGTGATCCCCGCCGCAGCATAGGCAGGGTCGCTTCAGGTCCGCTTCGGCTGCGACAGCATTGTATACTCGGGCGGTCTCACGCTTGGGTTTGGATACCCGGGCTGGCGGATTTCTTACCTCCCTTTTGGCGGTGATGGTCGTGGGTCGGCTCCCTGGACGGCCATCACAGTTGAAGCGCAGCGCTCGGCCTGCCTCCTGCATCAAGAAGTCCGACAGCACCCGTAGTTCCGGCTTACTGTGGTCGAAATGTTGCTCTGCGTAGTCGCACCATTTCGATATGAGATGCGGACTTAGCTTTGATGTGACCTCCTTGGTCAGCATGGGGTTGCTGAGGTAGACTCTCCGCTCGATGTTGTCCAGCACCTCGACTATGTTCTGTAATTTAATAGCAAATCGATTTAAATCCCCGGCGGCGTTGCCCGGCGTCGGCAACGCTTTAAGATCTGCCAGGGCTTGTGTGACTATCATCTCTGGCCTCGCGAAGCTCTGCTCCAGGGCCTCCATGATCTTGTCGGGGTGCCTCGCGGTGTACATAAGGTTGTTGACCGCCTCCTTCGCCTCCCCCCGCAGACAGGTGCGGAGGCGAGCTATGTTCTCGGCGGGAGGGATCCCATACCGCTGTGTTGACTCCTGCATCGCTGCCTTGAAGGGCAGCCACTCGTACACTCCTCCGCTGAAAACAGGTAAGTCCATGGCTTGTCTCGTTCGGGGCCACGCCATCCGTTCCATAGTCGTGGCTAAGTAGTCCATGGAGTTCCTAGGTGAGGATGATCGGTGGTAGCGGCGGCGTATCGGCGAAGTTCGGCGCCGGTACGGTGACCGCTTGTTCGGATGCCGTCGGGGTGACGGCGATCGGCGGCGTCGCGGCGACACGTCGTTCCTGTGTCGGCGCGGCGACCGCGGGCTCGGGTGCCGTCGGGATGACGGCGTTCGGCGGCGTCGCGGCGACACGTCGTCCCTGTGTCGGCGCGGTGTCCGCGGGCTTGGGTGCCGTAGAGATGACGGCGATCGGCGGCGTCGCGGCGACACGTCGTTCCTGTGTCGGCGCGGCGCCCACGGGCTCGGGTGCCGTTGAGATGACGGCGATCGGCGGCGTCGCGGCGACACGTCGTCCCTGTGTCGGCGCGGCGCCCGCGGGCTCGGGGGCCGTAGAGATGACGGCGATCGGCGGCGTCGCGGCGACACGTCGTCCCTGTGTCGGCGCGGCGCCCACGGGCTCGGGTGCCGTTGAGATGACGGCGACCGGCGGCGTCGCGGCGACACGTCGTCCCTGTGTCGGCGCGGCGCCCGCGGGCTCGGGTGCCGTTGAGATGACGGCGACCGGCGGCGTCGCGGCGACACGTCGTCCCTGTGTCGGCGCGGCGCCCGCGGGCTCGGGTGCCGTTGAGATGACGGCGATCGGCGGCGTCGCGGCGACACGTCGTCCCTGTGTCGGCGCGGCGCCCGCGGGCTCGGGTGCCGTTGAGATGACGGCGATCGGCGGCGTCGCGGCGACACGTCGTTCCTGTGTCGGCGCGGTGACCGCGGGTCCGGGTCCCGTATAGCCGACGGCGATAGGCGGCGTCGCGGCGACGGGGTGTTCGGGCGTCGGCACGCTGGCGGCGATAGGCGGCGTCGCGGCGACGGGGTGTTCGGGCGTCGGCACGCTGGCGGCGGCTGAGGACGCCGGCACGGTGCCGGTATGTTCGGGTGTCGTTCCGGCGACCGGTTCGGGTGTCGCGCTGGCGACTGGTTCGGGTGTCGCGCTGGCGACTCTTCTTGCTGCTGACGAGGCGGCGTGGGAGTCCGCTGGCCGGGCGGCGGCGACGGGGTTCGGTCCCGATGCGGCGGCCGTTGCCGGTCAGTGGGCACGGTGCTGCTGTGTTCCGCCGCCGACGGCGAGCTTCTCTGCAGCTGGTGCTCCGGATGTTCCATCCACTCCACGACCCGGTGAAGTTCCTGGCTCACCATGCTGTTCCTGTCGGCATCTTCGACCTGAAGGGCTGCGATGTCCAGCTGTAGCTTCTGCTGGATCAGATCGGATCGCAGCTCCAGTTGCGCGTTCTTGATCTCGGCGAGCTCCTTGTTCGCCTGATGCTTGGTCTGGAGGATTCTGGCTCGGACGCTCGATCTTGAGGATTCCGACAAACTTCCGCGCCTAGCTCTGCCAAGTTCGTTGGCGGCGTGGTCGTTGTCGATGCCGGCTTCCTCACGTCGTTGCTCCTCCTCATCAGGGTTCCGGGAGCTCCCGGCTGCTGGCGCTGGTCTGAAGGCCCTGCCGACGGGGTGCTCATCCCGCTCGTAGTACGGTGGCCGCTCGTCTGTCGCGGTTTCGCTTCTTGCTTTCTGCCCTCGTGTCTGCATTTCCGTGGTTTTCCGTTCCGTGGTTCGTGTTCGAGATCCGGCTCGAAGGACCAAAACTATTACGTACCTAGGGGGCCCTGTGCCCTTTCCTACGTGTGGGAAACCTTCGTGGGCACGAGATCGAATCGGCCTCTAGGTTTGTAACAGGATAACTACTAATAACTTTACTTTTCTGAGATCAAATTTTGTGTAGTGAAGCTACCTAAGGTTTGCTGAAGGCAACTAGTGATTATTTGAGCAGTTGACAAAACCAAAACACTCAGGGGTATGTTCACACGTATATTGTTTATACACAAAGTACTTAGGATAAGAACACGTAATTATAAAATAATGGAAAACACACGTAAATACTTAAAACTAGCTGTAAAAAAATCAGAGTTAGTACACACATAGAATCGAACAAAATAAAGGTAATATCTACCACTAATTGAAGCTAAAGTGTCCCTTGCAAAACTTAAAACAGATTAGAAACTTAAAATATTGAAACAGATTAACTATTAACATTCAGTCAACAACACAATGTTAATTTCTACAATATCGAAATCGTAGTAAATCAGACAAAATAATAAAAAGTAAATCCTAAGCGACACAGTTCCGTCACAAATAATTTCCCTACCTAATACAAGTTCCACATAGATAGGTACTTATCCAATAAGATGCGAATCAAAACTAATTTCGTTCAAATTAGCGCACAGCTTGATTCTATCAGGATTTGACTTGACTTTATGGTGGCAGCAATAAAAGATTTTACTTCAAAAACTTATGCCCAAAGTAATTTAAAATAACATAAAATAAGCACGTGAAGCGCACAGCGATTAAAATATGATTATTAAAATATGATTTTACTGAAGTTACTCGCACAGCAGATTAAAAGAAACAAAATTCTAATTGCAAATAGGTATTTCTTACGTTAAGCGTACATGAATTTACTGAAAATGACTCGACTTTTACTCGCACAGCGGGGTAAAAACATTAAAAATATAAAGGAATGATTCTACGCACAGCAGATAAAAATTCCTAACCAAATGACTGAAGTTAATAGCACAAATATAGAAAAAGGGACACTTTACATACCAGTTCTCCGTGAATTTACTAGCAAACGATTCTAAACACTTTTTCAACGATTCTACTTATACATAAGTTTAAAACACCAAGAAAATAACAACTGACTCTACAACTGACAAAATTTCACAAGATCGGACACGAGGGAAGTTAACTTTTCGTACAATAGCGAATATCGCATAGGCAAAATGCAGAAGCAATTTAATTTCTCCCCCGTGACTAGGCATCTTGTCCCTTTTTTCAGGTTCTAGATGTGCGGGCGTGAGGTCCAGCAAAAAGCCTTTTCCGCCAATCGCGTGGCTGCGGCGGCCCTCCGAGTAGCGCCGAATCGAAGTTTCTAGAACGGTGTCACGTGACCTCCCTCTCGGCCGCGCTCATGACCATATATGGTGGCGAAATCCAATAGCTTAGCGTATCCGGCCTGTCGGTGTGACTTGTCCATGTGTGCGCGCCACTCGTCGAGGTGCGGGGGGAGAGTTCGGCTGGTCCTCTCGGGGTGTTCATCCGTGCGTGTAGGGCTACTTTGGAGTCATAGGCGGGGTTTCGGCCGGAACTCCGAGGGGTTCGTTGCGGGGATGGGGGGCGACCTCGGGCATGGACGCGATGCTCGCAACACGCGGGAAATCGGCGTGGGGCGGGGCTTCGGCTCTTTCGCGGTCCGTAACAGTACTATAGGACCATTATGTTAAAGCTTTTGTGCTATAATGGTTTTGCGGATGCGTTTGATAATCTTCCTTTTGCGGAAAATTCTTTGCAAAAATTCTTTGCATTTCGCTTAAGATAACGAAAGATGATTAAATATTACCTACTATAAATAAGTATAGGTACTACCTACTATAAATAAGTGGAGTAATCATCGAACTTTCTTTGCATTCCGAGTTTCTAAATTAGGTTTTGATAAAGAACGATTTCTTACAATAATCAATTCAGTATTTTGTCACATCATAAAATTTCATTGACGGTTGGATTTCTATCTTTACTGACTAACTAAACCTTCACCTTAACTGCCTCCGTGGTCTAGTGGTCTGAGCCGCATGGGTTGTCAATCCGGAGGTCCTGGGTTCGATACCTAGGGGGGGAATACAAAGTTGATATTTGTTAATTTAACTTTGTGAGATTTTCCCCAGTTTGGTTGAGACATTGGGTGCTTTTCCACTAGACGGCACGTCAACGGCAACGGCGACGGCACGGCGAGACCACGTGACAATATCTATGGGAATCGATGACATGCCGTGACGGTGCCGAGCCGTCAAGTGGAAAAGCGTGTCATATAATTTCATTGATTTTCATTCATTATCTCACCTACGATATCGTCGACGGTACCGTGCCGTCGCCGTTGCCGTTGACGTGCCGTCTAGTGGAAAAGCGCCCATTGCAGGCTGAATTACCTGACTGTTAGAAAAGAAAAAGGATTCAGTGCTTCGAAAGGGAACGTTAAGCCGTTGGTCCCGGTCGATGTCTTTGATAGTAGTAGTTACAAAAACCATATCAGTAGTTGCACTATTAGGCGATTTGAAACTGTGACACCAGGTTTCATCGGCTCGAAACCCACACTACAAGAAGAACCTTCACAATATTGTTAGAATCTCGCCACAACTTATTCTTTAGCAACCTTTAGGTTAGCCATTTTTGCAACCTTTCCTACCGAGCATTCTCATCGACATTAGCCAACTGATCTAAGGATCGATCGCAGCTGCGCCCACGCAAGCCTGACAAATGGCAATCGTGATGTCTCCCGTAGGATTTCGTAGGTTTATGAGATACTGGGTTTTATTTGTGAACATAGAGAAGTTAATATTTTTAATTTTATATACCGGATGTAAGAGACAGCGTACCGAAGACTAATGGGGGTTGCTAAGTCAACGAAACTGAACAACATTCACCAGGAACTTCTTTCGTATAATGAAGCTATCCTGGTCACGGCACCAAATTGTAACTGTCCAGTTTTGTATAGAAAATAATAACGAACAAGAAGGTAGCAGTGAGTTTTAGCTAATTCTATACATATGAATCTAATGTTTACATCCGTTTTTATGTTAATCGCAATCCTTTCTCTAATTCGTGTTTGGTTTTTTTTAAACGTATTTTTTTATAACAGAGCTATCCTGGTCACGGCACCAAATTATAACGAACTAATATTTTTTTTTTATTAAGTTGGTCGAGTTAAGAAGTTGGATTGTTAATTTAAAATGTATGCCTCCTATACTTCCAATAGTTTTGTAAAACTCCTACACAAAACCCACCGAACAGCCAGCTCTAAACAACCAACTTTCCTTTTCCAACTGAACTTAGACAACCATGCTCACAGTAGATTATGTAACAAAATCTCGTTAAAAGAAATATAATAACATTGTGCAGATTTACCCGCCGTGGCAGCCTCGACTCGCCAACCTGTTTTTTCTTAACATATCGCATTACATTACTACGTACTTAGATTTCTTTAAAGTGCCTCGTATAACCTATGCAATCCTTTAGCTCGACGTACATCAGCGGTTATGTGAGAAAGATGGTGGTGAAAGAAAGATAAATACAGCAATGGAAAGTGATTCAGGTGATAGGGTTGTTGATGTCGAAAGAATGTAAGTAAGTGATTGGTTTAGAGTGAAGTAAAATTGCGTATAAGTAAATCTATGAGTGCAAAAACTTCCTTATTAATAAATTAAGTATAAAGTACTTAACTATTTTAAATTGCTGTAGGTTTATGGACTAAAAGTGTTACTTTTATATAGTTTTATGCTGTTGGGAGAGCCGTTACCATAATGTAGTGAAGTTCATCTCGGATACCTCCTGCTGGCCTAAACTTCAGTCAAAAGGCAAAAAATACCTTGCAACTATAAAGGTTTAGGTTCATAATCTAAGTAATGTAATTATATTATAGAAACTAAAAAAATCGCACAGGAGGGATTTTTGCTGGAGTGTGCGAAGGCACTGCAGCGTAGCTCAGCGGTTGGTCATGGGTTTTCGAATCAAACTGTGTGAAAATTTTTGGTTTCTATATATTTACGTATTTTAAAAAATTACCACTTTAAGTGCCAAATTAAAAATATGAGATACTACAACCACGTCTTTTTCACATCATTATGCTTATGATTTTTTTCAGTTAGTAAAAAGAAAATGTTCTTAGTTTCATAACTTGTGGCTTGTCCATATACAAAGAATTGCGAAAACTTGTAGAAAACAATGACTTTCTCTCAGCAAGGTTCCACTTCAATGCACACAGTCATCTTCCGGGTGTACAAAGAAAAGAAAATAATGCTATCGATTCGTTGAGGGCACGACTTAACTAAATCTTGACTTAATTTATTGCCGTATCTTTCTGGTCTCTCATGATTAAAATGACAGATATAGGCTTATAATAGTTAAGTTAAGTCGTGTTTTTTGAAACTACAAATTGCTACTGATAGTAAGTACTTTATTATTCCTTAACGTAAACCTGATTTCAGATATTCGAACTAGATGGCGTTGTATGAATATTTGTTTCATAGCGGCACTTAAATATTACAGTTGTAAATTTTTTATTTTTTTCTGACTGCTTTTATCATTGTATATAATACGTTTTGTGAGTGAATCATATTGTGTCAAACATGGAGTCAAAGACCTTATTTTTACTTCGATTTACTTACCTTCTACCTCTATAGTCTAACTTAAAAAAAAACAGTCAAGATAGATTTTCTTAACCTGCCTGACATTAAGGGCTAGAAAATTGTCCGTAGTCTAGACTAGACTTCAAACTGTTTCTAGACGACTAGCAATTGGGTATATTGGTCGTCGTAAAAATACTCATCTATCGGAAGGAATTCAGATCCGACGGTAAACGCGCTCTTGAAGGAGTTAAGGGGAAGACGGTTTGTAGGAAAAATACTAGAATTATTCTAAAAGTCTACGTACTTAATTTCATACCAGGTGTTTTTTTTTTAATAGGTAGTTACTCTTTACTGCACAAGGCAAAGTTTACTGGAGTTATTTTGAAAAAGAGGCATAACTGCATTAAAAGATTTTTGAAATACGCTTGCCACACCAGGAAATTAATCCTACTAAAATTTTAAAAGTCCTTGTCTATGGTAATCTTTCTATTTTGTTAGATGATAATGATTTTATATCGATAAAGTTATTTTTCCTATGAAAACTTACGCCAACCTACACGGCCTTACAACTTACGCCAACCTACACGGCCTTACAATTAGATTTGAAATATTCAATTAAAATCTGTTAAATTATTTTATTATCTCATTTATGTCTCTATAACAAGACTCAACTTATCCTAACTATGTATGCGCATATAATATAAATTGTCATACTATTTGTAATTCAATATTATGCTGGATCGGACTACCTGGGCTTTAAATTCAACTGATTCTTAATAAGAATTTATAATATAGGAAGATTTATGAGTTTATTACACAAACAATAACAGCATTACTTAAAGTGTTTTAAACCTAAGTATTATGTTTCCTATTTAGAAAAAAATATGTTTTTAGAACACTTTCTTAATATATCGCCAAATATTGAAACAAATTCCAATGATCTAAAAATACATTTTACTGGTACTTATAATATAATACTGAAAAGGGAATTCCCCGGTTAGTTTCATATGACTGTTAATATGATTCTATTTTGCATCTTTGTGCAAGCTGTTGAAATTAGATTCAAATACCTATTTATATTATTATATTATGTAATTTTCAAGGAAATTTGAAATTCAAATCAGAATCCCTTAATAGAGTAAACGTTCCTAAAACACTCTTATAGGACTATTCTGTGATCTTCTCCTTAAGAAGTCCTATAAACATGCCAAGAAAAAGCATCAATTAAAAAGGTGCTTTCCTTACTAAATCAACGGCAGACAGTTTCATTAGCCTACACGCGTGAAGTGTAGCCCTTATTTTTATTGCCCTAAGAGTCAATTTGCGTTGTTACTGAGGCCATAAGGAAGATATTCCTAATAGTGGTAATGTAGGAATGGGTTAATGAAACAGACTGTGAGCAGATTTTATATTAATGGACTGTATGGAAATTGTATGGTGAGGAAATTTCGTTTTCTTAGTTGTACATTATTGTTGATTAAGTTTAGTAAGATTTTCTTGCAGAAAAATATAGAATACTTACTCAGATTATCAATTTGATTGAATTTTAAATTTAAAAAGTAAGTAAGTAATTTTGGCTCTTTTTCCCAATGAAATGACACATTTTTTTCCTTTTTTTTTCCTGCCATTTTTTTGCCTCATATATGTTTTTTTTTTATACGTAGAATGGTTCGTCCGTTTTATAGCGTCTTAAATACAATTTTACAAAATAAATAGTTCGAGACCGCGTAAATTATACGACCCTGCAGGAATTCTAAAAGATCCATAAAATACTATCTGGCATTAGAAAATCCAGAGATACGACTTAGAGAAAAATAAATCAGAGATGCGCCTACGCACGCGACCTAGCCCAACGGACACACACAGAGAACGAACAAAAAAAGCGCGGCAAAAAAAACGCAGAGAATATCCCAGGCCAACGACCGGCAAAAAACAAGACGAAAAACACTCCTGCGCACATGTGCGTTCGTCCATTTTTTTCTTGCCGTCCCTTTCTCGCGCCAAAAATGGATCTAATAACTCGTAAGTTAGAGTGAGACAGATGCAAAAGAAAGCGTAGAAAGAGTTCGCGATCGGTCGTTGAGTTTAGTACCGTCCATGCCCGCGTGGGGCGCTGGTGTGCGAAGAAAATGTCTTCCTGTTTTGAGTTTACTCTTCTCTTTGCGTTAGTTTGCTTAGAATTTATTTTATTGGACGTGTCCAATGGGTTATTTTCAATGGAGTATGTTTCAAGTGATATATTTTTACTCGACGGGGAATTGTTTTAAAGAGAAACAAGTTAGTTACTGTGACAAGAATGAGTAAGATTTTAGGGATGGTAAAATAAAAACATTGTAGAGTCATTTCAAAAATACCTTGGTAGTTAAAATCATAGATAAACTGAATGGAATTTTTGACACCAGTTGGTCCTGACGACTTAAAGTGCCCTCCGAAGCTCGTAATCAACAACTTTCTTGAAAGTAAATCAAAGCCACGACCTTCGTATTGAAAGCCCTAAAGCCTAACTACTGGACCACAGAAGTCAATAACGGCACCTTAAAAGGGCCTAAGATTAGGATTCTACCCATTATTCATTTTGTACGGCGTCAGTTATCAGAGGCTCCACAAAATCAGTATAATTAACTCATTCAATTAATATTGGAATTTTCTAATCAAAGTGCACCGTAAAAAGATTTATCTTTATGCGCGAGAGGCTAGACCAGGTTAGGTAAGGGCACAGGTCCGGATTTGGGAGTGCGTATGGTATTTTAGGGGCCCAAATACAATACATCTTATATTTTGTGGTCTGATCTGAGTATCTTTTACCATGAGTCTTGGGTGCGAATCTTATGGGCGAGACAGGAAACAAAGTTGAGAATTTTACTTTATTTGGAAAATGCACGCTGAAACACTTGGTTGCGGCTATATAATTCATGGTACTAGTAGAGTTTCAACGGCCTTATAAAACATTTGGTAGCAACTGGCTTCGGGAAATAATTATTATCGAACACAAAGTAACGCTGTACTGGCAGGCAGACCATCGCTAAAATTTATTTCTAGGGCATGTATGCCCTTGCAGAGAAGCAGCTGATAGTAATTTTACAGCTTTTGGATCAGCACTAAATTAATAATTACGGTTTCTTTCAATGTAAATGTTGTCAGGGCCCTTTGTTTTTCAGTAACAGTACTAGCACTATTTTTGGCCAGGATAATACTAACTCTATTAGTTATCATTAATAAATCTAGCCCCTTAAATAAATAAGTTTAGGGCCCCTTTCTGCTTAACATATTCTGTGGCCCCACCAAGTCCAACCCTGTTCTAACTTAGGATACCAAGATAGTAGAAGCCTTCTAAGGTAGTTGATTAGCGGAGTTATTCTGCAGATGTTTTGAATGGTTCCGCTGCTTTTGGGTTAATCTTTAGAACAAAATGTAGCCTGAGACTTAATTAAAATACAAGAGTATTATTAAGCATTTTAGAAAACTGTAAATAGCATACAATACTCAGATCAGAATTGTCTACCATGAATGTCCGTTCTTATTATAGTAAATCATACCTAAGTACATCACAGATTAATTTAGGTAGGTGTATTAATAGTAGTACTCCCAACCGATTTCCGGTGATGGCAGACAATCTCCCAGAGATCAGCCAACTGCGCGGGACTAGTTTTTAGTGCCCAAGTGTTTGCGCAGCACATAAGTGTGCCCTCTATATTCCTTCAATCTCTTATTCTGATGGGACAGACTGACTGACACGACCAGAGAGAAATCAGGCGCAGGTCCGACTGTTTTACCTGCCCATCCGACAGCTTGTAGGTACCATCTTACTTTTCGGACAATCAGGTGATCAGCCTGCAATGTCCTAATCAAACTACAAAAAAACAACATAAAGTCATTGTCCCCCAACGGGAATCGAACTCGTGACCTCAAGGTCGTGAGCTCATGGCTCAGACCACTAGACCACGGAGATCAATTATTCCAATAAATCGGATATTTAGAAGCAGATTAAACTTTACAAACCAGTCCTTAACTAAAATGTACTCCAGATTCTTCCACTATACACTATCGACATTCGACGGCTCTAGTTAATTGGCATATCGACATCGATAGTGGGTATCTTAACGGTCCTACCACTAGCAGATTTGTCTAATTGGTTAGATTGCCGTTTTTCCTACACGTTGCTATTTTCTGATTGGATCTTAATTGGTTTAGTGTGGTGTCCAAAATGGACGGCATTAAGTTGATTTTGTACCATTAACATTTAAGATACATCAACTATGGCAGGCGCTGTACATAGCTTAGATAAAGATTAACTGCCTCCGAGGTCTAGTGGTCTGAGCCATAGGCTCACGTCCCTTGTTTCTAGGTTGGTTAGGACAATGCAGGCTAATCACCTGGTTGTCCGAAAAGTAAAATGATTCATGCTAATCGGTCCTGCGCCTGATTTCTAGAGAGAAATCATCACTTGTGTGCTGCGCAAACACTTCGGCACTAAAGAAACTAGTCCCGCGCAGTTGGCCGATCTCTGGGGGATTGGCCGCCATCACCGAAAATCGGTTGGCAGGACTACTACTACAGATAAAGCTACAAGTACATTGCGAGTTCCTTCTTTGCTGGACTTAGAGCGATATAAAGCAAAATTTAAAACCAGTAGAATTATCTCGAATACTTTAAACACTTTATTTTTCTACAAGTGACAAGGTTTCATTTGATAGGATGAAACAAAATTGGTTCTAATTTTGTTTTTATGAACACAAGTAGTTAAGCTGACATTTCAGAGTAACTAAATTTCTAGGACACATTATTTTTGACTGTCAATGATACAAGCACCTAATATTATAATGTCATTATTTACACAAGTCAGAATAAGAAAACTCCTGCGCAATCAATGCATTCACACTCTCTCTTCGTTGAAAAAAAAAACCGCTTTAAAGTATCACATTTTTTTTTTGCTACGGCGTAGCAATCGTAGCACTGCAAGTAGGATTGTTTCCAAAATTGAATATTTCAAAATATTTAAATATTTTCCAGTTTTCGTAAAAATAATATACCTTTTATGATAAAATTGGTTACCTTTCCTAATAGCCTTCATAGAAAACAGAAAAACAGAGAAGCAAATAAAAAAATCATCATCTTCCTAGCCTTTTTCCCGTATTTCACGGGATCGGCTACCTAATCTAGGGGATCGAACGAGGGAACTGTTTTTTACACAGAGCGATTGCCATCTGACCTCCGCAACCCAGAAGGGAAACCAGACCCAATCCTAGATTAGGTCGATTTCACACACAACCTTTGAATTTCTTCGTAGGTGTGTGCAGGTTTCCTCACAATGTTTTCCTTCACCGTAAAAGCGTCGAATAAACGTACATATGAAATTCGAAAATCGAAAAACACATTGGTACGTGGTGGGATTCGAACCACTTCCTGCACAGGAGGCCTCGGCCCTATCCACTACACCATCAGGCTTACAAAAAAAAACCTACATGCCTATCCGAAATGTTTCACACTCACATAACCTATTTCTTATTACGCACTTGCACTTTATATCTAGGCAGAAGTAGGTAGACTTATTATCAAGAGAGCCACACAAAGGCACGTCTATATGTCTATGATCACCTCTACATGCACAACTTAGTGGTAGTGGATGATAACAGCAAATAAATACGCGCTCTTACAGTTTATTTATAAGATGGGCCGTATTTATAGTATGGTCTTGTTGAGTGCATGTAGTCGGTAAACTTAATAAAAAATGCAGGATCGCATAGAGGTACCCATATCACACAGTATACAGCTCATACAAGTTATATGCAAAAAATAACATTTTATATTAGCTGTCAACAATGATGAATGATCTTATAGTATTTAGAAAGACTATAGGATGCACTTTACTGAGGTAAAATGCAAAGAACTCCCAAACGTAGAATAAATTGAACCTGGAGCCATATGAGCAGTATGCGGATATACTGACAACTTGACTATACGAACCGTCAGAGGTTTGTCAGCCTAGTTATAGTTAATTGAGTAAGTAGTATCATTTCTCTAAATCTTAGTTTTACATACTATAAGATCCACGTATTCCTAGGTTCTTATTGGGTTACTGAGTATCGACGATTTTTGAATAATTTTGTGAAAAAGGTTGACAGCTGAAATAATGAACAAGCATTAGAGTTCGAATAATTTAGCACTAGACTTTTTAAACCTACGACATGTTTTTTGTGTCATCATCCAATCATCAGTTATCTCAGCATAACCACTAACGAAATGTCCTTCAAGCTGTAATCCTCACTTATGAAAACATACTGAAAATTGATTTGAACAATGCCAAAAAATAGTCCTGAAATAGTGCTAAATAGTGCCCTATACGAGAAAATTAGTGCCTTTATAATTGCGAAGTTACAGCTATATTTTAGTGAGGATTACAGCATGACGTCATGCTAGCATCCTCACCTCTCGTGCGAGCAAACGGTAGGGACTTTTCACTTGGTTTATTATTTCATACTTTTACGTGCTTTTATAGTAAATTTTTTATTTAGTAGGTACATTCCTACTCGCATATTCATAATATTATTCCTATTTATACTAAAGATAAACAAAACAAAATACTTCAAAGCGATAACATTGTTTTATTACGAATATTACAATACAACAACTTATAAATAGTGTACGCGATTGTACCTGAACAATTTGTATGAAGAAGTTTTAACGGCTTTTTTAACAACTTTTACTAGGTTCATTGAATAAAAAATAATGTAGTTTCAAGGCACTATTTAAGCACTATTTTCTGATACTAATTTCAAACTGAACAACCCAACAGTTTACAAGAAACGAGGTAAGGGTTATAGCTAGAAATGCTCAAGGTAGCATCCTCACCAAGATACCTTTATAACTTCGGAATTATAACGCGACTATTTCTCTTCTTTTGACACTATTAGTCACTATTTAGGCACTATTTTTTGAAATATAAACCAAGTGAAAAGTCCCTACCGTTTGCTCGCACGAGAGGTGAGGATGCTAGCATGACGTCATGCTGTAATCCTCACTAAAATATAGCTGTAACTTCGCAATTATAAAGGCACTAATTTTCTCGTATAGGGCACTATTTAGCACTATTTCAGGACTATTTTTTGGCATTGTTCAAATCAATTTTCATTATGTTTTCATAAGTGAGGATTACAGCTTGAAGGACATCTAACGAATACGCACCAACTTAGCCCAACGGATTTACATCCACTCTCAAGCTTTCAGTATACCTAAATTGCTACAAAACTTCACAACTCACAACCCGACTATGAATGCGGCGCAAAAGCTTTTTTTCCCCGCAACCGAGGCGGGGTTATCGCGGAAAAGTAGAGGATTTTTCAAAATTTTATCTACATTGCTGTATGCACTGATAAGACGCACACAAATGCAATTAGTGATGTGCAGTTCTTGCGAATGCAATCGAGGAATCGATTATGCGGTACTTAAATTAAATGCTGTAGATAGAGGGACACGGGGATTTATATCCTGATAAAAGGAATGTCACGTGTGCTTTCGGATCAGAATAGTACTTCTTAGTCGATATCTTACGAAAGGTGTCGAAAAGAAAAGAAGGTACTCACTTGCGTTCTCTGTATCTCGCACAGCCTAATATTGGCGAGTATGTTATGGGAAAGGTTCAATCAAGCTTTGTATTATTGCGGTTGATAGTTATGGGTAGAAAAATCTAATCAAATTCTGTAGGAACAGTACCTGAGAGTTCCAGGGTGCAGTAATGTAACTTTGAGAACCGGGTGTCAATTTTCCACTATAACAATCGCAACATACACACACAATTCAATCTTTTAACAATATTTTTGGTTTGATCTTGATTCTTCTTTAGTTCAGAAGTGACCCAAGACCAAGATGGGAGTCAAAAATTAAGCAATCAAAGCTAATTAGCATTCCTATATTTATACTGACGGAACAAAACAATATATAGGCATAGGTAAGTTGCCACAAGCAAGCCAGGCATTCCTGTGTTTAGCTGGACGCGGTTCAGTTTTATTTACTATTGCTACTGTATTTTTATTTACTTAAACATTTAGAAAGCTGCGTTCAAAAGCAATAACTTTGGATTCTTTAAACTGAAGAAATATTTTAATTACAATGGAAAACCTGCTAAATCACGATCAGAAAAGCCAATTTATTCTAACGAAATCATAGATTAAATATCAGTTCCTTAATCGAGATTCTAGACTAGACAAAAACTGCGCACTACCACATCCTTACTCTAATAAAGTAGACCAAGGAACATTACGACCATTTCTTAAGGACTTAAATCGAAAAGTATAGCAAAATGTTACCAATTTTAATTAGCTTAAAATAGAGTTCAAATTAAAAAAAATCTGCTAAAGTATTTGGTGCAGACAAAGTTGAGTGGTGTGATTTTTTTCTGCTAGAAAAATGATAATAATTGTGCGTCTTTTAAATGGAAATTTTATAAGAAGACGGAGCGCAAGACGGTTGTTTTTTCACGAAGGTAAAAAATTTCCTTTATTACGTAACCAGAACATAAGTGCTTTTATTTTTAAATTTTGTATATCTAGTGGTCGTGTTACTTTGCGAAAGAATGTAGGATCTATGGTGTAATGTTAAGCTTTTACTAGTAAAAAAGGAGTAAATGTTAAGCATCACGTTTTAATGACGTCGACAGAAAATTCTAGACACTTTTTGTAGGACTATTTTCGGTGCTTATTTATAACATTGTATCGTGTATTTATTTAACTTACATCAGCCTTTTATTTTTTTATATTCGGTCGGTCTAATATCGGTCAATTATCTTGTCATCAATTTCATTACGTGTAACTTTTAAGTCCACTCATTTCAAGTCACTTTTTGATGATTTCTCATATATTTTTTAGTTGTTTCAAATAAGTAGGTCTTTGACTCAAACTGTGACTCCTTTTAACTTGACATTATTCTTTTATACAAATATTTTTCTTTTTATTATTCTAATTAGAAAGATAAACCCCTAATTTAGTATTTCTATTCACCGAGAGATGTCACTGTTTTGAGGGATGTTTTAGTTCCAATTGGATTATCAAATTTATTTTATTCCAATATGGAACTTTATTATTAAAAATAGTTAGAAATAAAGTTTTGTTATAAAATAATTCAATTGAGATGTACTTTTGAAGTTGAGCTGAATAAAAGAGACATTATAGGCCATTTCTTTATTTCTTGGTCAAAACTGTTAAATAAACGTAGGATTGTTTTGAAAATATGAAATGTTTTGTTACATCTATACGAGTATCAGTTGGATTGTACAGATGCGTGCTTGTCATTTAATAGTCTTTTTTTATAATAGTCGTTTATAAAAAATATATCAGCAGCAATGTCCATAAATATCCAATAGGCCTACTAACCGCAGTCCATTTCCATAATTAATAAGAAAAAAAAAGCATTTCAAATTTTTCAATTTATATCCCCACATAATTATGCAAAATAATAAATCAAACAATCACCTTCTAATCTAAACTAACGTCACGTTAACAACCGTTAAAAAGTCATAATCTTAAACAATTTGTCGGTCCAACGCTTGCGTGCATCAAATAAAAAAAATGCACCCCACGGTGCAACAAAAAAACGTGCATAGGGTAGCCATGACGTACAAAGAGATATAAAAAAAATAGGCCGCACACGACCTACCAATTAACTCATTTTTTCGAACGGCATTTAGAAGCTTTTTTTCTTTTTTTTTCTATTGGTTCTTTTAACCATAGGGGCGTTTTTATGTTACTTTTTTCGACGTGTCAGATTAACACGTGTGTAGTTTTTTTTTTCATTGGTTAGAACGATTAGAATGGACTCTTTACACGCAATGTTTGAATATGGGGACGTTTTTTGGTTTATTTTTTGTAATTTTTTTTCGTTTGCGTGTTTCGTTGCTACCGTTTTGTGGATTGATACTTCGGTGTTTTAACGGTCAATTAACGCGGGAAGTTGAGGTTTTTTTACGTGTTTCAATTTTTTTTTATTCTTACTGTCAATGTGTATGGAAAAATCCTTGTAACTACTCATGTAAGTGTTTCTTTTTGATTTACTTAACTTACGTAAGGTTAGTAGTTGTACCTACAGTTTTAACTATTTTTATTGTGATAACTAAATAAAGTATTGAATTATGTACAAAAAAAATGTTCTGACTCCAAGAACATACATACATACATAAAAACACGCCTTTATCCCTAATGGGGTAGGCAGAGCAAAAACTACCTCAGCAAAGTCCGCCACGTCTGACAATTTTTGAGGGTTATTACAGATGATTATTGTATATTACTATAGTGACGGGTTGTCAGCCCATCGCCCAAATTGCAATACACGGAAACCCTCGATTCCCTTAGCTGGATTTTACAGCATGCCCGGGAGGAGATGCAGCTGGCACATTCTATGTTTTTCTATCACTCCCAGTCCAGCATGGAAGTCTATCACTCCCAGTCCAGCAGCAGCATGGAAGGACTCCCGGACTAATGCTGGGGTCTATTTAAAAAGAAATGGTTTACTATTTAGTTTCATTATACTACTTACCTATAAATGCAAGTTGAAAGTGCAGTCTACCTTTATACCTATGTACATATGTATTATATGCATGTGTTTGCAATTGTAACGCTATCTTTATTATTTAACAGAACGTAATGTTTATACAATGACGGCAATGTAGAAATAACACTGAAAAATCGCCTCTATTACAACTCTATTATGATATTAAATGTCTTGTTATCCGCCTTGGTTTGAAATGTAATAGAATTGAGACTACTTATTTAAAATATAAAATTTTCTTTATACCTCATTAAGTAATTTTCCGCTGCTCGGAGTAGGTACTCTAAAATAAAATATTTTCATATCAGCTACTATTTACCTATGTTAATTCTGAATAGGTTAGCATTTGTCTGCAATGGAATGTGTATTTCTAAAGTGACAGGTTGTTAGCACATGGCCTAAATTGGAGTAGATACCTGTGCTAAAACATTCAGGTCCCTCTGTTGGTTAACAGAGTGTTCTAAAAGAAAAACATCTGCTATATTTTATGTTTCTACAGGATTTAACAGAAAGAGTAGTTATGCGCCCTTTTTTTACTTCCCATATTAGATAATGTGGTATCAGCTGATGCATTTTTTATGGGAGATCAAATATTTTTTTCTCGTTTTTCGACGTATGTTCCTTGAGCGGATTCACGTCCTTCAGTTTTCTGTCACACGTTGTATAAATCACTCACAGGTTCAACATTAAAAAAGTTGATCTACCAAAAGTTTCCCTCAGAACGATTATTTTTCAAAACTCTATTTGGAGTTTTACCCCTACAACAGAAGGTGGATGTAGTCCAATATAAAAGTTATTATAAGGGGCTATAATGACCGAGCTGGCACGCACATCGACCTATTTTTAATCATTTTTGGAGACGAGCAAAGGGTTGAGCTAAAGAGTGTGGAGACGGCTTTCTTAGACTCTATTCTTTGACCTCTACAAGAGTCAAGAACAAATCCATTTCAAATTTTTTTCATTTAATGGGGATAAAATCGCAAAGCTAATTGCAGATGGCACCACTGTTGAGTGTTCCAAAAGAGACCAATGAGAGGAGACAAAACTTACATTTATATTGATATTGACAGATAACTGACCAATCACAGGTAAAAGGAACACTCAACAGTGGCGACATTTAGTGCTCAGTTTTTAACCCCATTATATTTATTAAAAAATTAGGTTTATTTTTTGAAAAATGAAGAGTCCGTCTCCACCCTACTTTAACCATCTTGGCCGTAAAATAATATTGATGGTTGTATTCCGTGACAACCGAACGATATTTTAACGGAATACGGTATACGTATTAGTATCAATAGTACTATGAACAAAGCTCTTCTGTTTGTTCGTAGCATCGATCAGCTTTCGTAGCCGGTCAAAATTTGATATTAAATAAAATATAAACATTCTTAAATAAATATTGAATTCTAGTAATAAATTAAAAGGTTTAGAATAGATTGTACAGGGTGTCTAGGGACAGCCTACCAGAAACTGAGAGGGGTTGCTCAGTCAACGAAACAGAATTTTTCACCAGGAAATTATTTAATGAAATAAAATATTGGCTTTTGTGTACAAATAGTCTGACCCAGGTAGTAATTTTGAATGGTAAGGTAAAAAAAAAAACATTTGAAAGTCCTGGTACGCTGTCCCTTACACCTCGTAGATTAGAAGTTGCCTAAATAAAATCAAGCTTAAAATCATAGGGAAGATAGAGCTTTAACAACCTAAAAAAACGTCTAACTTTTACATTTACTACGCTGAGATGAGATTGTGTTTTTCTGTCTTAAACTAGCTAATTAAATCATGTATAATAAATGTATTATACCTACAACTAAAAGACGATGAAATAAGAACGTAGGTACATCCCTAATGTTAAATAAGTAAGATAAGGAAAAACTAGTAGTTAGAAGGTTAAAGATTTCCAGAAAAGGGTTATCAAATAATTGACATTCATAGAAAAACAAATTCTTAATTAGAATAAAGGAAAAACACACTATTAACTTTTCAACTTTAGATAACACAGTTGCATCTTGAAAATTTCATACTGTCAAAGATCTAAAAGTAGGTATGTAGGTACAATTTTTTATGGTTGTGGGAGGCCCAAATTCAGAAATACATTGAGTAGCTACCTATTTAAATGATGATAGCATTTAATTTACAATAATAATAATAAATTAAATTACCTGTAATAGGTACCATGCCTAAATTTAAACAATAAATAATATAATCGAATAAAATTCATGTTTTTTATGTAAAATTACTATATCTACCATTTATCAAAAAAAAAAAAACATTTAAAATTTTGGTAGTATCATGGTAGTACTATTGTATAATAAGTATTTTTACGCTGGTTATCAATTTTTAATCTGTTGCACATCATTCCCATCTGCGTTTCGATTTGGTTGGATCTCTATTTTTTTTTCTCTTTTCAAAAACTGGAAGTAACACAACACTACACAATGGTCCTTTTATCTTTGAATCTGTTTCGCTCCTCAAATAAGAAAAAAATCGCCATTGAGTCCCATATGACCCCAAGTCTCATTTGACCCCACTTTCCGTATGCAAATTTGATACCTAGCAAATGCCATCACAAGGGATCCAATCATTACACTTTTTTAGGGTTCCTTAGGATCTAGGTAGCTTAAAGTTTTCTTTGCTAGACTACATAGAGAACTTTTACCGATAGTAACAAAATACGGTGGAATCCAAGGTTGAAGACAAAATTCCGAAAAGCCTTACCTAAGGCCCGTGTTTATAATCAGCTCTCAAGAGTGACAGCGAGTTTGAGTTCGTATTGGAAATGTAATTTCAGTACAAAACGACCTGTCTAATTCATACTTAAGATTGCTCTCAATCTTGAGAGCGCTTTATAAATACGAGCCTAAGACTTGTGAAACTCAAGTCGAAGTCTTTTTGCAGCAAGGTTGATATTATAAAGTTTACGATAGTAATAAGATGAAAATTTTAAGATTTATCGAAAATCTTAATTGACTCTTCTAAGTCTAACCTATATTTTAGTACTCAAGTATACTGCATTTAAAAAAGTTTAGGATATGAACTTGGAACCTACCCTTGAATCTGAACAAGTGAACAATGTTTGCCTCTCATACAAAAGACAATGGCACAATTTTTAACGGAGGTCCAATTTCTTTCATCATATTTCGACCTAACATAGGTCATGTTAGGCCTTGGAAAAAGTAGATCAGTTTCATGGGTGCATTTATTGTTAGCCTAAAGTTTTGTCGACTAAATATTTTACCCAGAATTTTTGATATACGGAACCTTTCTTTTCTAACTCCAATTCGGCCTTGCCTCACATCCGACCTTCATTGAGATTTTTTTAAAACAATCCAGAAACCGGTTGGGTGTTTTAAAGTGAATTGTTTCAAAGCAGCCATAGCACCCTTTATTGTTCTGTATGAGAACACGGAAGACAAAAGTTTGACGCAAAAAATACCTGCAATAATCTTTGAGTCTTTAATTTTTATTACTGTGAGAAATTATTTCCGCAGTAAAATATTTTCATTATTAATATTTAAATTAACTCATTAGTAGTTAACTGTCTAATAAAACGGGTGTTTAATTGGTATTTTAATTACAACATTAATTGCTTAATTTTAGAACAGTACTTTTAAAAGAAAAATACCTATAATATAGGTATGCAAAAAAAAAGTAAGATTTTTTGGTAAATTAAATTCAGTTTCTAGACAATTTAGAGTATTTATGACATTTTATGACCCATAACTTCCTGCGGGTGTCATAAAAGGCGACTAAGTGATAAATCCAGGGAATGGGCAGCAGCGTTCCCTGTGAATGGAAAACTTCTACTGCGCTCACCAACCCGCCTGCCAAGCGTGATACCTCCCAATTATGGGGAGGCCCATGTCCAGCAGTGGACTGTTGTGGCTGATGATGATGATGACAAGCTAGTATTTATTTTTATATCATTAACAGAAAATGGGAAGAGACTGTAGCGCACATAGATGGCGCCACATCAAGAATCAACAGTCCTGAAACGCGGTATCGAAGTTTGCACGACGATCTGCATATATACAATTTCCGAATTCATCCAGTTGGACTCCGGTCCCCTGGTCACAACACCCGGCCAGGCGGGTAATTACCCTTTTCCCATCCGTCATCACTCGGCCAACTGGCCTCAAGGAAATACTCCTAAAAGACCTTTACATTTATTTGAGTTACAAATGTTAGAGAAGAAGAAAGTATGGCAGAAAAAAATTACTCTCCATTAGTAGGGATATAGTTAAGTCGTGCCTTCAACGAATCGATAGCAATGATCACGTACTCACTCCCTGTACACATCTATACGATAGTGGTATAGCACAAGCGGATATTACATAAGTAATACAAAACTGTAACAATGCACAGTTAAGCAGCTGTCGCTATGGGCTCGCCACGGTGGACGCGAGCTTTCAACTGCTTCCGTGGTGTAGCGGTCTGAGCCATGTGCTCCCGATCCGGAGGTCCAGGGTTCGATTCCCAGCGGGGAACACAAAGTTGATATTGTTAATTTATCACTTTGATTTCCCCAGTTTAGTTAGGACATTGCTGGCATCATCTATTGTCTGGAAGAAAAAAAAAACGTGCTTCGGAGAGCACATTAAGCCGTCAGTCCCGGTCGCCGTCTTCTACTCGTATAGTGACCTTATACAAACCATGTTAGAGGCCTATTAGATAAGTTATTAGGCGGTTGAAAACTCTGACACCAGGGTTCATCGGGTCGATCGACTCGAAACCCACACAACAGTTAGAAGAAGAACAGTGGACGCAAGCTCTTTGAGCCTGGTGTCACTAGCGCGTTTAAATTGAGCTTTCAAAATAGTCAAATTGAATAAGAATATACTATATTGCACAGAAAAGACAAAAGAAAATAAATAAATGATACAAATAGTAGTACAAATAGGCGGCCTTATTGCTAAGCAGCAATTTCTTCCAGGCAACCGTAAGGGCACGGGAAAATAAAAAGGAATTGAATTTTTATAAGACGCTGATTTTTATAAAACCTTTTCTTTATTCATTACTTTTGTATTTTTGGCTAAGTAGTTGTTTTTTAATAGCCAGCAGCACCCAACACCAATGAGTATCAGACATTGAAAATTACATACCTAGGTGTTCTTATTTACCTACCAGCAACAATGATGATGAATAAAGTCGGATGATCGTAGATGCAGAGGACACAATTGACAATTTTTATTGGTTGATTGTGAGTCTATCAGTGGATAAAATTGTCTCACTTAACGACGATACGTGCAAAAACACCTTTAGAATTTGCTCGTATGTTATCTTATACCATAAATAATCATCGCATTAAGATAATGATTTTTATCAATTGCAATTTAATTTATTCTTTTCTATTATACAGGGTGTAAAAAAAGTACTGCGTTCCTTTAAAGCACGTGTTCAACTGATGATACCAAACAACTTTCCCAAAGCACAAAAATTTTGGCGCGAAAATAAAAATTGCCTTGTCCATACAAAACTGCAAATCCCGGAGAGCATCTTTGTATGGAAATGGCAAATTTTTTTTTTCTTTGCGAAAGTTGTTTGGTATCATTAGTAGAACCTGTGGTTTAAAGAAACGCAATTCTTTTTTTTACACCCTGTATAAAATTTTGGTAACAGGCCCGGTGGCACCACTGTAGCACGATCCCTAAAACCAAGGGTCAATCGGCCAGGCGCATTGTTTGACGCGATATTATTATTGAGCGTCTGTCTGTCTGTCCGGAAGGGGTCATAAGTATCAGTTTGGGCCTGCATTGTCTTTTAAATTTAAAAAAAATATATCTTAATCGTTATTATAAATTTTTGTGAAGTTGGGGCTTCGTGACAACTGAAATCAACTATTATTGGAAACGGGGCTTGGCAGAGCGTCAACGGCCCAATAAAAGCAATTATTGTCATGTCTTACAGATTTCGCGATAACTCCAAGAGATAAGTAGTGTTACAGGCTGTGTTTCGCTGTTTTTTTTTGACGTATTTCCAACTCATCACTTAAATTTCCATACAGCGCCATCTTTGGGTAATTTGTCAGTAGACCCGGAGAGATAATCATACAACATATAATTTTTTTGCCATCTCACCTAGTCCAGTAAATAGGGTTTTTTAAATGCCTATCGAATCGAACAATACTTACGTACTGGACCCATTGTCTCTCCTAATGACTTCATAGGAAACCAAACGAACCAGTACTAGACAAATAGACAAATCAGCCGATTGCCAATTATCTTGAGCTCGCCGCGCCTACAAAATCCTCTTGTCCACGGCTCATCAGGTCCGACACATCATTATGTCTTTGTTTATTGAAGAAGAATGTACTAACCTAACACTAATTAAAAAAATACATAGGTAGTTGTTACTCAGAATTAGCATCAATTTTTTTTTCTTTTTCAGCTAAATAATCTAAACATAATCTGCATTTATAACATCCTAAAATCAAGTTTAGCAAAAAAAACTACGTTTAAGGCACTGTTTACTAAACAGCCACCCCCTTTAGATATGAACCCTTTCTCAGAAATCTTTCGTAGAGTAGCTTCCATTGCAAAATTGTACCATTTTAATTTAGAGTCACAAAAATTCCTGCGGTTACACATTATAAAAATGTACAACACAAAACATCCTAATATCTAGTTTAGAAATAAAAAACCACATCAGAAAATCATCAGACACCCCGGTTTAGATGCGAACCCTTCTTAGAAACTCACCCTTGGTAAAATCTTGCGTCGAGTAGCAACCCTTGCCATATAATCACACCATTTTCATTTAGCCCCGACTCGGAACCTTTTGGTGCGAGTAGCGCTATCGGGGTTCTCATAAACTAGAACCATAGATTTGAACTAGTGAACCTTTGAGGAAAATAAATGCTGTACTGAAGAAGAAATGATTTGTATTTTTGTTCTGATAAAAATAATGGTGGCAAAAGGGATATGAAATGTATTATTTAGTTAAATCTAAAATTTAAAAATTGTATCTGAGTGAGGGTAATAAAATCAGACTATTTATATTAATGAAAATAGATATTAATTCACTTTCATGAAACTTTTTATTTGTTTAATACTATTTATTTTTCTCTACGAATTTATGGAAATTTATGACACCACACCACCCAACATACCCACACCATAGAAACCCCCCACACACCATGCTCATTCACCATGAAAAAGAATAGTCACTCCCATGCAGGCCCCGCCTAATCATTATAATGTAAACTATACTTAGATCTGTGCTATAAGTGCGCTATAAGTACTAATTGTCTTAGGATCGTTAGGAATCTAGGTATGCTAATAAGCGTGTCTTATATACTTACAACTTTATAGTTAAAAGACATAGCTAGTTTTTGCATTTTGTCATATTTATTTGATCATAGAAACGTGTTTGCAACAGTCATACAATAGGTATGAATGTATTCAAGTCATTCAAGTTATAAGACAAAAATGTAGGTATGGATTTATAAAACATTATTATTAAGTAGCGATATTTTTTTAATGTTTCTAGGATTGTTATATACGTAGTACGCAACTAGTATGGAAAGCAAAATTATTAAAACTACAATTAGGAATTTTCAATAAAATAAAAAATTTAGAGGCGTATTTACAAACTTAGTTTTAATTAAGTCTCAAAAAACATTACAACTTTTTTAAAAGTCAAGTAAGAAAATATCGCAGAGCTACGAAATTCGTAGCACCCTACGCCATCTCTCGGGGGGTAGCGAAAGCGTAATTTTCTCCGCGGAGACTTGGAAAGGGTTCAATGAAACCAGTTTGTACTCAGACATGAACCTCACTTTATTTGTTCAAAGAAAAACAAAAGAAAACCGCCTCGTAGCTTTTTGCGTAGACCTCTTGTAGAGTAGTACCTGAAAAAAATAATACAATTTGTGGGCGTTTTTCATAACACATAGCAAAAATATGGAAGAAATAAAAAAGTTCCCAAGTGTGCAATAGGAAGGCGGAAGGAAGCCGCAAAAAAGTTTAAAAGTCCATTTCCCTAAGTCCAGGCAAATGAGGAAAAATCCGAGCCGCATTTTTAAAGGCCGTTGGCTAAAACCCCATAGGCTAAGCTCCGCCTGAACAAAAAAAAATACAATAGTAAAAGAGGCGTAGCGAAAAGAATTAAAAGAAAAAATTTGCGAGACAGAGATATACAAATCCAGTAAGTGCGAGCGAGAGCGCTGCCATTAAGAAAAAATCACAAAGAAACCCATTCTTTTCATTTCCTCCCTCACTAATAGCGGCTTAGAAAAAATCGTGTAGCCGTCCTTTTCTAACGCGCCGGGGTGGGATGGAAATAGGGTCGGGCGAGCGAGAGGGGCGAGATGTCCTTCGCCCTTTTAATAGTTCTTATTTCGGCCGTGGTCCGAGCGGTCCGTCATGTGATTTTGGGAAATCGCGTCCGAGTGTCCGGCGGGGCGGCGGCGCGGGGCGCGCGGTTAGACGGCGGCCCGCCGCCGACCGCCGCGGCGTCTTTTCCTTGACCGGACGCATTTTTCCGCGGAAAAAACGCGGGGCGCGTGCGCCCGGCGTCGGTGGGGATGTTCTTAGCGGCGTCTAAGGCGGGGGCGGCGCCGCGTCTTGCTAGTTGGACCGGCGTCTTCGCCCGGCACGCGCGTCGCCCCACCCCGCAAGAAAGCGTCGCGACGCTCAACTTTTCCACCAAGAAGTTAGTCGTCGCCCGCCCGCGTCTCAAGAAGGTCAGCTTCCGCTTTTCCGGGGCCGACAAAATTTCCCGCGACTAGTCTTTACAACCAAAAATTTAAATTTAGAATTAAACTGAAACTTTTAAAATTTCGCGCGCGTGCTAAACCCGTGTTTTCGCGAGGACTGAAACCGACTGTTTATTTTCAGATCCGCGGTACCGCACAAGACATCGGAACTTAAAAACAAGTGCAATCGAAACAAAACAAAATAATCCCGCGATTCATCGCATGACTTCGTTGTGACGATACGCCCGAAGCTGGAATTAATGTTGAAATACTTCAATGAGAATATATCCCTAGCGCTGCAGGAGAGGTACAGGGACCTCCATGAGTACCGGAAGACGGAGGTAGAGGAGGGATCACCGAGGGAGGCGAAAGTTCCGAAAATAGCTGAGGAAGGTGATCAGGTCGGCGGCGAGGGCGCGTTTGAACCGAGCGCCGCGCCGCCGTTCCCGCGGCTCCTCGACCCTCCCAAAGAAGAAGACAACTTCGTCACCAGTTGGCTTCAGAACTCCTTCAAGATGACTGCAGCGGAAGGGAACAACGAAGCTTCAGCCGGAGGCAGCGCTTTAGACCTTCGAGCGGCTCCTCTTTCCCTCCACATCCCTGCGTTACAGCAAGCCGCGGCTCAGGCTGAAGCCCAAAGACAGTTCAAGATGCAGGACTTTTGGAACCGGAGTCGACCTGGTACTCCAGTCCAGGAGGCGATGACTGAGGGTCACAACCAGCCTGGACCCGCACCGCCGACTCCGCAACCGCCTGCGACTCCTGACCATAAGATCATGACGGAGAAGCTGGTGAACGAAATCCAGGTTAGTGTCTCTATATTTTAGCAAATATTTTTTTATGCTGAAAATGTTTAAATAGTGCTGGACTTTGGAACGAGTTTTGAGACGTATACTTTGACGATATCATTTCTTGAAAAAATGTAAAAAAAAAAATTATCAACACAATATATTTTTTACATTAAATCAACAATAGAACAATCATTTTTTAAATTCTAATTACTCTCATTTCTTGTGTGCAACAAAGTTATTAGTCATGTTTTTGTATCAAAGTCTTGGCCCGACGGCAAAACAGTTGCACTTTTAGAAAAGAAAATCGGTTCAGAAAATTAGAATAAATTGTATTAGTACAACAGTACAATACATAAAAATATACAAAGAATAGAAATAAAGTGAAAAATAAAATAAAAAAATATTTTACCTGTCGTTCTAAAATTTCTAACTGCTAAAAATTTCACTGCACCTTACGATTTGAATATTGTTAGAAAAGTAAAAATTAACAAAACTGTTTTTTTTTTAAACAAGTAACCAATATAATTCGATATTTAAAAATAAATCGTCTGAGCGTGTATCTGGTCTCGAGAGTGTAGTACGACTGACCTCAAGAAATTACATGGGTCCAAAACTCGTTCCAAATTTGAATGATCCCTTCCTTAAAAAGATAAAAGAAGGTAACGCAACATATTGTGTACCTTTTGTCGAACGGAAGGGTTAAAGACCTCCGTTCAAACTTAATATTAAATCGTTTTTGTCCTTATGTCGCATCCGGTCTTACAAAGAATATGTAAATTACTATAATCTGTGATAATTCTATTATTTCGGTGTTAGCTTGTGATCAACTTGTCCACGGCTTTCGATTTTTATTTTTCTTCACTTTTTTATTGGCACGGACAAATGTTTGTTTTGACCATATGGCCAATACTTTATGACGTCTATGACTGGTATTTTTGTAACTAATATTTTTTTTCCGGTAACATGTAATTTTCAAAACGAAATACTGGCCGGAATTTTAGGTTTTGAAAGAGTAATAACAGTCCGCGGCAGTTCTTAATTCGAATTTTGAAACAAAAGACGAAAGAATATTACTTTTTAAATTAGTTTCGGATTGGCTCACCTTGCATTTGTCTATTTCCCACGGCACGGTGGATTAGGGGCTCATTGTGATTTTATTTCAAATTTTTTTGCCGCGTTTTGTTTCACGAAAGGGTGTTGACAGTTATTTGTTACTGCGAATCTGTTCTCATTCCGTTTTTTTTTTTGTTTTAACATTGTTTGAATAAGGAACCGGTTTTGATATCCTGTTCGTATTTCGTATTCATTTGTTTTTTGCGTAGATACAAATTTAACGGTTCAACGCTGAGAAGTAGTTGAGCTTTTGTGGTTACTTTTTTTTCAGGAACGGTTAATTAAAATTTGATTTATTAATATTTTGTAGTGCGGTCTCTTGTTGAGTCAAGGGTTTGTTTTTAATTTATTGCATTCAAAATATTTTTTATCTTAATTTTATTAAACTATACTAACGCCAATTCTGATTCTATGTATAGGAACGAAATTAACTCGAACCAAAACTAGCTCTTAAAGAAATTGTAAGAAAAATATAAAAAATATAAAAATTTTACTTTTTATTGCGTACTTATTACTAAAAACTCAAATCTAAAATTCCAAACTTATATCAGCCATCTCTTTCTTTCACGCCGCTACCACGCTATGTCGGAACGGGACAGCAGCAACAGCAATCACCCTCAGCGGACTCTACGATGAGCGAACGGTCCCTCGTACCATTTGCACTGGTAAATTTACTGTCTTCCATCAATAATATCGATGTAAATAATTTTCCATCACTACTCTATGTGCGTCTTGTGGTTTGAATTTAGAACTTTTATTTTTTAATTTTTACTTTTTTATTTGGCCAGTTTCCGTAGCGCTTGCACCCCGACTAATTCATTTTTAATTTTTAACGGAAAGTTTTCGTTCCGAATTTGAATTTTCGGTTTTCTGTTTGGTTAACTTGTAACTGCATGTGCACGTGAGTGTTGTTCCATTTTTAGTTTTTAATGGGGTAAGTTACGTTTTATTTTTTTCCTGTAGTTTTTTTTATTTAACTTTTACTAAAAATAAGTAGAAACCGGGACATTCCATGTATCAATTTATATATCTATTTATATTTTCCAAATTAAACCCTAATTGTTTCTTTCACATTAACACAAAGGCAATTTTGAGAAGCGTGACAAGAAAAAAGTAAAAATTTAAACTTTTTTTGCTAATATTTTGACTGTGATATTTTTTTGTTCTCTAAATATTGCTTTAATGGTTTACTATTTTCGTAGCTATTTTAACTTTAGTTAATTCTTTTTGGTGCATGGAATAGTCTTAGTTGAATATAGCGGGTGTTTGGGACAGAGTACCACCATAAACTGATAGGAAATGATAAAATGACTTTCACATACAAAAAAACCAACTCAATCAAAAAATTTAAATGGAAATGCAAAAAAAATTGTGTCCTGAAAGAAGTACGTGGTAAAAATTGTTCAGTTTCGTTAACTGAGTAACCCCTATCAGTTTAAGGTACGCTGTCCCTTACACCCGGGAGACTAGATTTATTGTAATTGAAGTTTCAGACTTTCATTAAACTGTAATAATAAGCTTCTAGTTAAGGGTAATAACCAGTTCTATAAGAAAGAGATGTTTTTATCATAATATCAACTAATTAGCAGCATATTAATACAATACATAAAGAAAGGCCGCCATAATATAACTACATTCAATTTTTTTTTTCATAACAATAGAGTTCAAAGTAACTTACTTAATTACTAAAAAAAAATAGTTTTTAATAGAATATAAATCTATTATAATGTATAAATACATATAAAACGGTAATATCTTGGCGACTTAACTATAATAACTAGTAATAAAATATAATTTTAAGGAATCCGACATAAGCGCCGAAATAAACTGCTTCAAATTCAATCATAGCTTGTAAACTAACTGTGAAATAATATAACATAACCTAACAAGGTAATAAATGCCTTTAGATCATAGACGCCGCCATTAAAAAGTTCAAATTAATTTCCAACACATCAGTCATTTTACAATATAAATTAATAATGGCTGCAGTAATAGAATTGGATTCGATACAAGGATCTAAATCAGAAAATAGTCATAACTACAATTTCAAATTATTTCACTAAATTGCTAATTTGTTGGTGCAGCAGTCCGAGTTATAGATTGTATATTGGAAAATTAATATTATTTCTCGAGTTGCGGCTCAGGTGCCTCTACCATAAATTTACGAATGCAAAGCTTTTTTTTTATAAACTGCTGCTATAACTAGTACTAAAAAGTAGAAATTTAGTTAGTGACTTATAATATTGTATTAAAAAAAGCAAATGCGTTGTAATTAGTTGGAAAAGTACATCAACAAATTGTATTGATAATCCAATCCAAATTTAAAAATAGAATTTCCAATCATATTAAAACAAAATTTTCCAATCCAAATTTAAAAGTCAAACACCACCAACTCTATCCGTTATCCACACTGCCCCAGCAGCAGTCACCAAAATCATTAGCCAAAATTAGCAGAAAAATTGAAAAAAAATATTAGGTATAAATTTTCAAAAAAAAAAAAAAAAAACTTATGTGACTTTTTTTTCATTTAAATAACCGTATCCGTTATCCACACAGCCGCAGCAGCAGTCACCTAGCGGCGACGGCACGGCGATGCCGGACCGCAACGCTATGCTGCCTTTCGCATTGGTAAATTTCCTGAATAGCCTCAATATCGATGTAATTATTTTTTCTTTCTTTCACTTCACTAGCTGCTGTACTATGGACACTCATCTCATTTGATTTCAACTTTTTTTGTTTGATTTTGTCTTTTGTTACATTTTTCACTTCTTTCTCAGTTTAAGGCATACTTACCATAGAGAAGGGCTTATAGGAAGTTTATAAGTTCTTCTCTTCTTCTTTTCTGGTCTTCTCTTCAAGTCTTTTTAGTCAGTGGTCATGCTATACTTCTTTTTTCTTTCAAACATCGAGCAGAGCTGAACCAGTAACTAACCATCTGGTTTCAGATTTATTTTCCAAATTCTTGTTCGCCGATAGCATTACGTATTTTCGATAAATATTATTGAAATTTTTGAAACTATGACTTTTGATTCCTTTTTTTTATCCGGTATTTCTTTTTGTCTTTAATTATCAGTCCTTATTTGGCAAGTATCGATTCTTGTTGTTTTTTCTAATTTTTTCTCTTTTTTCATCTATCAGATGTCAGACCAGTATTTCTGTTTTTTTTATGAGTATCCGTATGTACATGCATCATTTCATGCTTACGTGAGTTTTATCCAAAAAAGTTAAGCAAGATTTTTTGACAGTTTTTTTTAAATACTTTATTTTGACACCTAAATTTAGGTACCACCTAGTTTGGATGAAACTCACTTACTAATTATGCTTTCATACTGTGTAACCTTTTCTCTTCTAACATTATAATAAACTAAAATGGATCTTTGAATATTGAAAAAATAAACTACAATTTCCAACTATTCATACTGATTTTTCTATTCTTTGCTTAACAGGCAAAGACTTTAATTTGAAAAAGCTCATTTTTCTCCAACTCTTGCATAATATTTGCTATTCATGGCTACTGAGCATTCATTCTTACATCTCATCTCTCAATACCTTCCAACCACTAACCCCTACTAACATCCTCAAACTCACTCAATACTCACAATCTTCTCGTTTTCAGCAACAAGCGCGGTCGGGGCAGAGCATCAGCGAGCGAACCCTCGAGGAATGCTGGTCGACACTTCAGCGAGTGAGTTGGCACCTGTTTCAATGCGTATTGTTATCTTCCAACGGTAGGGGACGCGTGGCGGCCATTGCATCTTGTTCGCAATTCAAATTTCGATTTTCTTTTACAGACTTAATGACAACTAAAGATTTGAAATTAGTTTTTTTTTAAGAATTTTTATGCTGTGGCCAAAACGCGTCCTCAAATAAACTGGGGTATTGGTGCAAACCAATAACTCTATAGTTAACTTTAAGGTGAGTTTTCTTTTAAACATTTTCCTACATAAGAATGTCTAACCCATTACGAAACACCTAGACTAGAGTAATTTATTTTTTTCAAGATTTTTATCTAAACTTCTAGCTGCGGGTGGCAAAGGAAATGCACCTATACAGCCAGATAGGGTCTTTTTACACGGCAGGAACTATAAAGTATCTAGGCACCGATCTATAGTTAGCATATTCATTACGGCAACATTTTCGCATAGAACAGATCAAGATAAAAAAATTACTTGCAACGATAAACGCCTCGGGCGTGTTAACAATTTATTTAATCGAGATTTGCCGCCATTTTTTTTCCGCCATTTTTTTAAAGATAGTAACCATCTGCGTACAAGGTGGTGTATGGTGTATTACCCAGGAAGTACTTGTACGTACTGTATTTGCGAAACATCTGCATTGAAGGGGTTATTTTTTTTTTCGATCGAGTACAGGCTAAAAAATAAACGGTTTAAGTGTGGGAGTCAGTTTCCGGATATTGAAGACTGATGTTTTTTTTTACCAATATTGCAAAACAATAACCGATCAAATTGATTTAACATATTATTAAGACTAAAAATCTGAAATATTGACTTAATTTTCTAGTTTTGCCTTAATATCTCCTGTCAAATAAATAGGCTAACATAGGTAAGTCAAAGATATAGGATACAAAGACATCGTTATTTGGGCTAAAGACGTCATAAAAAAATCGCTGAGGAATTTAAATTTAGAACCATTCTTCGTCAATGCAAAACAGAACATCTCGATACGACAGCCGACCATTCAAAAAAACAAGATCTTAAACAAAAACCAACATTCACACAAATTATACCGACTAGATGAGACAGAGATAACGGACATCATAAACGTTTACAAAGCACAGGTGGTTGAAAAAATAAACGCAGTACACTTTACGGAAACACTTGATCTCGAAAATGAACCTTATGACGAAGCAATAGAGGTTACAGTGGTAGGGGATGTGTAGTTGACCGTACAAAAAGTACGCAATACAGGACGCGGAACGGAAAGTGCAGTACGAAATAAAAACGGAACGGAACCCTTTGTAGCAGAGTACTTGATCTTTTGAGGTGGAACAGAATAGAGAAATCAGTGGAGTCGCCTGTTGGCATTAAAATTTTTGTTTCCTTAAGAAAATTGTATATATGCCTAGTATTTTTTGTAAATAATGATTGTATTTGCAACCAAAACAAAAACAAAAAAAAACAATATCAACACATTTTTATTATAGTAAGTATATTGAAGAACGTTTCATATCTATTCAACATCAATAGAACAACCAGTTCACGGAACGCTCATAATTTGTCCTCAAACAGTCTTCAAGTTCACTTTTAGAGATTTTTTGAAATTAGCAATGTCGACTCTACGCAACATGTTTTGGACTTTTGTACTTGATATGCGTTGTCGAAAAAAATGTACATTTGCATGTCGATCCGCAATGAATTTATCGTTATTGCTACAAGATTTATTATACCGCCGCTTTTCGAAAAAATCCACCCGAAATGACCGCGTTCCAAATTTAAATTTCAAATAGCATTGTTTTTACGTTCGAAATTGAGACGATTTTGACGTTCGCTGTTCAGACGCGACATGTGTTTCATTTATTTTTTCTTGTACACGACTTTTGTCTTCGTCGACTGCACCGATTTTTGTACATTTTTTTCGTATAGTAAATCAATTCGGTGTTGTCAACCTTTTTTGCATGTCGGGCTCTTTGTTAAAAATATTGTTTTAAAAATGTTTTTTAATGATATACGAAGTTCTCAAAGTGTCATTGGGTTCTTTATAGTCACCGCTCGCGTTTAGAGTCCGAACTTTTATTTTTAAAACGGTCTGGCTGAAAATATATTTACGCGGGAACTTTCTTTCTTTTTCGAGAAAGGAGATCCGATTTTTTAAACTGTAACATCTTGTTACAAGTAGACGGCGGGTGGGGGGAGGGTGTGCAGTAATTATGAAAAGTGTCCAAGAAAGGGGGAAAAAACGGGGTGAGGACGTTTAAAAAAGTGGTTTAATGACTGAACGGCTTTTAAAGTTAATAGGTTTTGAAAGATTGTCCAGCAGTGTTCGTTTTTCTTGTAGAATCTTGTTAAAAATATCGTCTACAATTTTTCGTAATAAGATAATAATATTTTTTTACGGGTGATACTTGTTTTGAATTTTAACAATACAAAGAAGGATAACGTTTAAGAACAAATTTATCTGTCTTCCATTTGTGAATTTAAAATATTTGTTATTATCATCTTACTTAAAAAAAAGTCTCCTTACTCAGTTTTTTAGGATGACATTTTTACAACTTTTGCTGAATTTTGAGACGGACTCCATCAAGTAAAGTTTTGCCGTAAAAACACCCACTTAAGTCCTTCCGACCATTTTAAAAACCTGTTAATGACGGTAACAAGAATATTGAATAGTTTATTACAGGTAGTTACTTTGAAAAAATATAATTAAGTCAACTTAAAAGAAAATATATATAAAAAAAGTTTGATTTAAATAAAATTAAAAGCACTTTCTGTTTAGGCATTGTAGTTTAGGCTGAATATTTGTCAACCGCAGTATTTACTAGGATTTAATTAGGCCACTGCCTACCCCGTTAATATTACAGGCAATAAGTAAGCATTTACAAATATATTCTTTTATTTTTCTGAAAGTATAACCGCGTTACTACATATTTCAAAATAAATTATTAGGTGTTAATATTCAAAACAAGATCGTCTCGTCACATTACTTCTACAGAAATGACGTCATTAGTGATATAACGTCTCAACTCTCAACCCGTTCGTGCGATAACACTTTTTTTCTTGTCTCATTTTTTTGCGGTCATATTTCATAGCTACCGCCATTTTACGGTTTTTTGCCCAAAGTTGTAAATTTATTTCGCAATTAGCGGTGGGTAGCGGCCCCGGCGACATTATTAGAAAACTTTCTTAGTGCCAGTAAAAATTGTGTTTTTTCGCCACCTGTGCTTTATGTTAGTTGCGGTGTTTTTACTTTGCAAAAAATAATAAACAAAGAATTATGACGCTTTTTTTGTGAAACGGTTGTAGTTAAAATTCTTTCAAGTTATTAAATGAAAAAAAAAATGTTGATGTGAAACTTCTTTAGAAGCGTTGAGAGTAAAATTTCAAGGTCGGGTGACGGAAATACGTCACGGCGGGGGACGAAAGTTGAAATGTCAAAAATGACAAAGAATTTTCACTTCAACACGTGTTTCACACGTTTTTTTAATATCTGTAAAGATGTGGCCACTGTATTGCTCTAGACTAAACTTTGTCTAATTTAATGTTAGCTTAGGAAACTAATCCATTATTAAAAATAAACAATAGTCTAAATCAAACACAAAATCAACTTCAGATTTACAATAGAACACTGTAGGTACCTACATCGCTTTGAAAAAAAAAACAAACTCAAACGACAACATTATTGTAGCACTCGCAAGAGACGCGTTAAAAACGGTTGATTAGCAACAACTCGGCGACACGACGACTGTTTAAGGTTAAATTTTCACAAACACATACAAATTGGCGGGAAAACAGCGCCCTCTGGGAGAGCCGAGAATAAGAGAAAAACTCGGCAAAAATTAGATTTCTTCTGTAGGGAGCGGCGGAGTGGAGTTGATACTTTTTTTTATTGCTTGGAAAGACTTTTACTCGACGTATTAAGAGGAAATTATTATTTTCTGTCTTTATAAACAATTTAAAATTATTTTGTTATTTAAATAATTCATAGCTTTGAAATAATTAAATAGTTTTGAATAGGTACTTGTTTGCATTAATTTAGCATCGGACCAAAATATAAATCATATTTTCGCATTTTAATTTGTCTTAATCACAAAATCACAGTTTTTTTTTTTAAGTACCTAAATATTCAGGTACAAATCAATTTTCATTGCATTTATCAAAGAAAATTGATGTCAAATCACATAACAATACGCTAATTTTCAAACATTTAGCTTAGATTTTTTTCAAGTATCAAATGAACTTAGTCGTATCGCCCATCGCAGCTAATGGCCCGTGCTGGAGTAAAAAAGACGAGGACGGAGATAAAAATTAGCTGAAATTAAAACAGGCTAACGAACGCCATTCTCCTTTGCTCCCGAGCCAAACATCTTACTAATATTAAGAGTAATATTTGCTTTTTATTTTTGGGGAAAATTTGAAAATTTTATTACGTTTTTTTTTCTTTAGATGAGTTAAATTGCGCGTTAATGATGTTGAAATTAAGGGGTTCAAATGCAAGACGTAAGTGTTTTTCTTTTGTGATTTCTTGAAATCTTCGATAGATAGGAAAAATTAATTTTCAAAATTTATTAAATTAATTTACGTGCCTAATCTACCTACATAAAATTAAATTTAACAAAAAATTAAATAATGTAGAGTTTGATAAAAATATAAAAGATAACAGATGGTACTTTTAAAAATTGTAAAAAATACAAACAGATCAAGTTAGTTTAGTTTCCCTAATATAAGTAGAGATCGTAAGTAGTCTATGATGACACATTTTTTAATTCTCCCGGTTTGCATGTCATCGCATTAAAAAAATTGCAAGGAAGTATAATCGTCTAAGTATCAGTTACGATAATTTTACAAATCGTCGTTACAAGGGGCCCTAATTTCACACATTTACCGCTTGGTTGGGTCCTAAGTGAAGACCTAACTGAAGATAAAGACTAGGTAGAGTTGGGTCGAAACTAGTATAAATCTACTTGTAGTGCAGTATCGCATAGTGTGATTTTTTTATTTAAATTTAACTCATTAAAAATATTTACAAAAATGATATTTTTTTATAAAAAAATGTATGGCGTTGCAAAAGTAAAATATAATATATTATTATGTCTATCAATGACATCATTATAAAGATGCATGCATAAGAACTTATTCAAATAAAGAAATAATCCTAAAATATTGACATTACTGTTATTTGCGCAATAAAGTAACTATTACTGGTATTATGATTTTATATTACTTGCTTGGTGCAACACTAAAAAAAATACTAAGTATTTAATGTTGCAGTGCTAAAGCGACATTATACGATGCAACGATAGGGTTATTAGCTCATTTTACGGTTTTTTGATGCAGTTAATTACGGTTTTCTGCAATACCGGTAATGACGTGTTTGCCCGTCGTAATTTTTTTTACATTATCAACAAAGTTTGCTTAAGAATAACTTTTTTTTGTATGGTAGTACATAATATGAAAAAAAAAAGAACTAAAATCTATCGACTCGATCGCAAGAATGTAAGATGGCCAGTACTAAAGACTAGATAGATAATAAGAAAAAAAAAACAAATTTCGTATTTCTCGAGGACCACCTACACGTACTGAGGCTTATAAAAAAAATATATTCGCTCGTATAAGAAAGCACGGCAAATGCTGCCAGTTATAAAAACGAGCGGTGGAAAAAACTGGCGGTGCAAGAGCGGAGTGGTGAAAAACTGCATGTATATCTGTCTTTGTCGCACGCGAGCGATAGTGACGCAGAGGTAGAGGGGTTTTGATACTTTTGCGGGACTTTTTTGATATATTTTCCAAATTATTTTGAACTCATTATTACTGATTGAGAATTTTTTTTTTTCGTTATCGACCATGTTCTTGAGCACAAAAATTTGTTCCTGAGTACAAAAATTTTTAGACTTCCGCTTTATAAATTTTGAATATTACATTTATTTAATATTTTAATTTTTAAATTTATAAATTTCATGCATACTATATACTTATAATCTATTGAAATCTCTGATTAAAATTCATTACAATTTATACAGTACGTTAATAATTTAGGAACAAAAGTTAATTAGTTACCTAATAATAAAATAAGTAATCAAATTAAGATATTAAATGCCTTGACACTCATCCAGACATAGATTATATTGATAACAATCAATGACTGGACATATTAATAGTCACACTATTATCAAGAACAACAAAAGATTACGTAACAATCACAAGTATCAAGAAACCTCCAGTAGTGAACACAGCGAGCTTCAAACTAAGGAACCGCGTGGATATAACTGACTATAATAAAAAACTTAGCGAGTACCTACACATAAGTGCATTACGATGCCATACTTCTCTACAACTATAGAACTTATAAACAGAACGCCTACGGGCCACGGCCCGAGTGCACTGCGATTTTTTGCACCGAACTGACATTTGAAAAATGCATTTTGACGAAAACGGACATCTTTTCTGTTAGAAAAAGGCAAACGTCTTCGGGTTTGCGGCTCGCGCGTTCTAATAGAAAGAGATTGTATGCAGATTGCCGTCTTAGCTAGTGTTCTAAATTTAAACTGAGCGCGAAAGCGCGCGTTTTTGAATTAGTTTTTTTTTCTTGAGTGCCAGTGCTGTGATTATTTTTTCTTCTGAAGTGAAATGCGTTTTGATCGAGCCGATTTGGAATCTGGAAAGCACATCAATGCAGGTATTTTATTATATAGAAAGGCAATAAAGATTAACCGACTTATCTTGGTATCGTTTTTACAGGATCGTTTAATGGAAACTGTAAATTATCGGGCCATACTTAATCAGCATAGAATGTGCTTAGAGCTTTTTACTTAGCCGTTAAGCCGGCGCATACTTGGGTAGAGAAAGTGACCTAGCCAGTGCAAACAGTTAAAAGTCACGATGTAACATTTAACGGGTTTTTATATACAGATGCCTTTATAGATATTATTTTCTTTTAGTTTTTATATCCAATCGCCAAAATGTTTAAATACTTAGCAAATAATATTATGAACTGTAATATTTTGCTTATTTGTTTATGTTTCCAGAATATAATCTAAAATGACGCTTTATAATTAGTCAATTTAATTTAAAAATACCTAGTTATTAAATAACTTTATAAATAATAACATTTTTACTATTATTTATTTATTTATTTATCTTTATTGTAAACTTCACAGCACATATTCTGAAATAACAATATGCAGATCTTAGAAACTAATATAGCCAGTTACGAAGTTTAACATTTTAAAAACAAAACCATCACAGGATAATTTATAATAATAACATAACAAACTTTTAGGTTTAGATAATATTTTTTGACAAATAAAATTCCCAGTTCAGCTAATTAAATCAAAAATAAAAACAAAACACGGAAAAAAACATTTTCCTCTTTTTTGTATAAGCAGATAGAATTTAATTAGCTATTTCAATATATAATAATACCCCATGTAAATGATATAAACATTTTTCATGTTTATTTTTTTTCCTTAATGATATCTACTACCGGTTTCCACTGACTGTAATAAGCATTCTAATATAATTCAAGAAGATTTATTTAAATGGGCAGTTAGTATGCAATTATAATGTTTTATGTTTTGCATTAGATTAAAAAAAATAATAATAATATCCAAGATTAAATTCGTAAAAAAAAAGTACTGCGTTCCTTTTAACCACCACGACCACATGTTCTAAGTACTGATGATAATAAACAACTTTCGCAAAGCCCAAAAATCATAAATCATAATAAAATTTTGCTTTGTCCATAAAAATTTGCAGATAAGGATAGATTTTTGTATGAAAAAGGCTTTTTTTAGCAAATTTTTTTGTACTTTTGGAAAGTTGCTTGGTATAAAACATAACATTTTAAGGGACGCAGTATTTTTTTTATACCCTGTCTGTATAATAATACGCAATTAGAATTTACTTTGCAAATTTGGCGTTTTTTTTGTCTCATACTGAGAAATACAAATTTACTGTTCCAGTAATGAATATAATTTTTTCTCTGGTGTCAGTGAAAGTAATGGGGATTTTACCAATGTTAGGAAAATAACTGAAGAAGTTCTAGTACTTAGGGCTCTTTAACTCCTAAAAATTATCAGCTTTTATTTTACCGCTAATCAATTTTAATATAATTTTTCAAATTTCTATACGTATATGTATTAGCTCCTTCTTTAATACTTTTAAATGTAAAGCTAAGAAATTTTGTGGCTATCCAAGATTCTTGTGACAAAAGTAGACGCATGGACTCAACCACCCCGCCACAAGAAAGATTTTGATATTTATCCAAACCTCTTTGTTGTAAGTACCTACATCGTATGAAATTGTAATATAAAGTAAATGTAATCGCTATGATTGAGACATAATTTAATAAGCTTATTAAGCAAGTAAGTTAATATTATTCTGTAATTTTCCGGCTAGGAATCATTTATCGGATTTTATCCTCCACACATTTACCGCATAATCGCTCAAAATGTTGCTTAATCCATTTACGCTTATCACGGAGAGAGAAAAAAGAAAATAAAATGCATAAATTACATAACCGCCGCAAGTGACACATGTTGGCATAGGTCAAGCGAACGCACACATATAAAGCAGTTTAAAAACACCGAGAGAGCAACGTTCGCACTGCATAGTATCGGTTTTCGCCAGTATAACAAAATTTCCAAACTGTACCGTAACATGAAACGCATGTTTTTGCACTAAATCGAAGGTACTTCCTTGGAATGCTTATGCGGAATTTTCGGGTATTTGCGTCTTAATTTGTCTTATTATAAGTGATAGAGAAAATTAAATGCGTAGAGGTTTTTTTTTTAGTTTTGGTGTAGTATGCATGCATAGTAAACGTAAGAACACTTGAATATAATAAAATGCCGATTACTACATACTTAATATAATACTACGTCTGCATAAATTCAATTAACAACATTCCTTACATGATTAAAATACCTAAGTTCCAATACAGAATAAAATAATCGAACTCCGCGCTCAAAGGACTAGCGAACATAAATCTAAAATAAAAATATTGTGAGATTAAAAAATATACGTGCAAGCACTCGAGTAAAAGGACCAAGAATAAATAGAAAGAGCAAAAGCTGTACCTAAAAAGAGAATAATATTTCTTCCGTTTGTCTAAACTCGTTCGGGGCACGCGCTGCGTTTCGATGTGGGCGTGGCTGTCAGTGTGTGCGTGCGTGTGCGCAAACGTGTAGCGACCTACAAAACGCGCCTGTGTGCGTGATGCGTACGAGCAAACTCTTGTCTTAGGTTAGGGAGGTGAGCGACCTCTCTCGTTTTGCGCAGACTCCATTTATTTTTATTATGGGCCAACACGTGGGCCATCAGACTCCGCGATTTTATTACGTTATCTTCCTCTCCGTATAGTTTATGAGTTGGGTTCTCGTAAAAGAATTATTTTCTATGCATAGGCTCTTCTTTACGAAAAATGTTTGTGGAATGCTTTATATCATTAGCTTTTTATGACAGAACATAACTAAAGTATTTAAAATAATTTAAAAAAAATAAAAAAGCATTCCAATTTAATCAACAAAGTCAACGACACACAAAAACTTAATCAAAAATATTAGCACACAATCACAGCGAAACAATATTCAATAAATATATTAAAGAAAATCGATACGATTGCGTGTCGCATTGTGGTGTAATCGATTTAAAAATGCGAGTTCGATGTCCGTGATCGTGACCTGTGCACGCGCATGAATACTGTATGAACTTCACTTTGTGTTTTTCAAACCACAATGAACGTAAAGGATGCGGTGGTTTCTTTAAGAGCTTTTGCATGCGAAATTTATCCGACTTGACTATTTCGATCGTAAATTTTGAAGATGAAATTTTTTCAAAAGCATGATTGTGTGAATAAAAATTTATAAAAAAAAAATATTTACTTAAAAAAACAATTGAAGTCTTTTCCTTACTTTTGCAGTTACGCGATTATTTCTCAGGATAAAATATTATAGATACATATTATATGAAAAATCAAGGCCCAAGAGCAATGCCCTTAGATACGTCACATCGCAAGTAAAGAATACCTACTCAATGATAGCGGTCTTTGTTTTTCTTATCGTGTAGCCCTGAAGGTGCATTCCCCTGCTTTTTTAAGGACTAACCTTAAGATACTTGGCAGTGTCTTTTATTGCATTTTTTATGCAGATGTTTTGCCGGTGTCAAAAGGGTAGTGAAGTTATTGTGTTCAAAAAGAAGATTAGTATCTGATTGAAGGGAAAACGGCGTATACTCAGATATACGGAGTTTCATTTTATATTAAGAACGTGTAAAACGTGTAAAATTTATATTTCTAACAAATTATCCAAATTAGGTACCTACTGAGATGTGGCTAAGATTGCAAAATTCTATAATAAATAAAAATAAAACGTAAAACAAAAAGCGTTTATTCTAACAAAGCAGCTTGTCTGGGCATCTTTTTAATTTTATTTTTAAATTATATTATTTTATCCGAGCCCTTTCAATGTACTGAAGGTCTAACGTCGGAATGTGAATGGTGCGAAATTTACGTTCAAATATTTCAAAGAAACTTGATACCTAAAACTTAAATAGCTCTACGCTTTATAGAATATATCTAATCTTTATTTATTACATCTAATATAATAAATGAATAAGATTGCAAATGATTAGAATTATGCACAATAAAATTGCTATTAAATCTTGTGAGAATAATCGAAATTACGCTTTCGTATCAACTTTGCTTCTCATGCGGATAATATACTTTTTAAAAGTAGCCTATAATGTATAAATAATTTCTTAGTATAATATTTTCTTTCAAAAAAAGTTCTGTTTTGTTCTTTTAAAAACAAAAATACAAATCTTTTCTGTCTCTATTACAAGCATAAATAAATAAATTATGTAATAAACAAGTTTAGTATGCACACCACATTGTCATTTCTCCGATACGCGCGATTAGTTGTTGCATCATACGCACACTAGCGCGCGCACAATTGCATACTAAAAACTATCTGCAGCATACTTTTATCTACTTTTATGACTTTATGATTGCTCCTGTTGAGTATTTTATTTTTTCTGGAATAAGTACAAATATGCATTTTATAGCACGGTTTCATATGTTTTTTTTTTCGTGTAAATTAAAAAGTCATTAACTAACTTTTTTTACATTTCTAATCAAATACCTACTTAAAATATGTTAACTTTTTTCATTTTGTAATTATTATTTTTTTATTTCCATAAAAATCTAAAGAAATCTTCTCCTTCTTTAGTCCGAGCAAGTAGCGCAAACTATGAATTCCTTGTCTTGATTGCGTATGTGTGCAAAGATGCGCATACTTCGTTACGCTCGTATGTGTGTGAGCTATCGCGGAAAGAAATGAGGTTATCTGAATGCGCCTGTCATTGTCTGCATGAGCTCGATCCGTAGACGAATCAAAATGCAATCAAGTCGAAAATTGTATTCTGAGAAAAATATGGCGCAAAAAATTCGAAAATAATATCTGTATAATTTTTATTATTTGTTTCGTTGGATATTTTTTATATCTTTAAATTGAGGAAAGTATTTCTTTTTTATTTAATGGTCTAAAATCAGCTAAGTTCAAAAGGGTATTTTCGATTTTCATTTTCATTACTTTTTATTTTATTATCAGCCATAATTTTGTGTATCTAATAATGTATCAGTTTTTTCAATGTCCCAGCTAGTTAGTTGATCTTTTTATTAGTCCCCTAATGAAATAATTCCTCAAAACCCTAATTCCAACTGTCTCTGTCCGTTTCCCTACTCTACTGGACATACATTATGTAGTATCACATCACGCCTGTGCGTCGTTGACGTAGGTCAGTGCCGGCCGGCCGCGTAAGATACGCTTTTTATTTCTGGTATCATCACGCGGGAACGTATTCATGACTTTTTTTTTTTTATTTACGGCAAGCAATAGTATCAAGGGCTTTCTTTCTTTTAAAGTTCTCTACCTAAAGTCTCCAAAGTGTTAAGTTCACATATTTTGGGCGAGCACGATCCATGTCTGAGTCTGACCCAAGGTTACCTTGACCTAAGGTTTCATACGTGGAGACCGAATGAATATTAGGGTTGATTATATTAAAAAATCAAATAAAGTCTTCAATAATTCGTCATGCATATTCTTTTTGATGGCAAAAATAATGATTTATGTGCCTTGGATGGATTTTCTGAGTTACCGTTAGCATTTTAGTAACTATAAGTATTTTTTCAGTAAAATCCATGTCTTAGCTCGCCTGTTGGCTTGAAAACTCTGAAAACGGGGTTGAATAGACTCCATTTTAGGTCAACTATATCTACGTTTACTCATTTAATTTAGTAAAAAGCATTTTTTCCAACAATGTAGGAAGTCAACTCCACTCTGCCCGTGGGCGGCCGATCGAGATAGCGCTATCTAAACAGCTATCTCTGAACTAGACTGCTTTATGCTGCGTCCCTTTCGCACAGTTATGTTGGGGAGCATAGAGGTTTGGACTATGTAGGTTGTAGCTCTAGGCTACGTCAGAAGTGCATGTTACTGTATGAAAATTGAAATATGAAAAAAAAAACAGTTTGAAAGTACAATGAAAATTGTTCAAGTATTCACAACTCAAATAGCACTCGACGACATTAGTACCTACATTATTCTACGTAGTACAATATCTTTTTCCTGTGGTTTTGTGACTGAAGACATAACTTGCAGTCTTGTTGCCAATTAACCAATTTATTTGTAGATAGTTGATTGATTTTTTATAGTTTTTCAACGAACTTCTTAATTTTATTGCCTGTTTATGATCACTTGCTACATATCAACCGATATTGTAATTTTAGTTCATTTTTCCACTGAAAAAATATTATGGAACAAAAAGAAAATAAAAGTTTAATAAAGGCAAAATTGACGGTCACTGGTCAAATATGCATTTAGATAATAATTATCAGAAAACTAAGTGGCCAACGAATTATTTTATGCAAAATAATTTAATTATATTTAAATTATACAAAAGGTTAATAGCTAATAAAAAATCATAAATATGAAATCTTACTTTGTGAGATGAATTAAGAGACAAGGAACATTTTAGAATATAAAAAAAAATCCAACCCATTTTCTTTTTATAAAACAATCACCCTTCATAACAGTCTCTTAATGTGAAGGGAATTGGGCTAAAGATACTAGCAGAGTGTTGAGATTATTTAGATTTTATTTCTTCAAGACCTGATACGCCCGAGAGCTATTTGAGACTAGCCTACCAAAGAGCAGCCTAATAGCAATTTAAAAGGTTTCCACTAAAGAGTTTCGTGTTAACTTTCCATCATAATGAAAGACAACTACGCATTTGAATCACATATCTCAGTGGTAAACAGCTTTTTTCATCCAAGGTTGCATTTATTTAAAGAAAGACTCTTTCTTGATACTTGATGAGTAATGTACTCGCGCGCCTTGAAAACGGTATCGCTTTGTTTTAAAAATACTTATACTTTTACTCCATTTTTCTTCAAGCTCTTGACTGACTTCATAATATTGAATTATTGTATACCTATTGATAAAGTAAAGATATTATATTGTATGAGTGGCATGACTAAGTTCCTTTACATAATTATTATCGATAAAAATATCGATTTTTTTTTGTGCTTGTGTCTTTTATCAATTGGATCTGTGAAAGGCGATTTCAGTTCTAGGGTTGGAAAATTTTCCTGTGGTAATAGAGATGTTTGCCCACAGTAAACATGAAGCCTATCTTACGTTATTTTATTTATTACAGTTTAAAATCCATCAAATTTTTGTGTCCTAAATATTTAACAAAACTACAAAAACAAAAAAATGAAAATAATATAATTTCTTAATTTATTAAATAAACAAATCGTTTATCTTTATAATTAAGTAAAGATAGATCGTTAAAATGACCAAAGAAAACTAAAAGCCCTGCAAAAATTCCCACAAACTACAAAAAAAAACAAGTCAAATAAAACAAAAGGCCCTTAATAGTCGATAGTAACAGTTTTTAACTTAATTGCCCCTTTACCGTTTTTAACCCTTCGTCTGCGGCGAAATTGCCCAGTCCAGTGGAAAGTGACAACGTGTTAATGTATGGTGTGACACCTGTCACAGTTTGCAAGTCATTATATCGAATTATGATTTGACATTTGGGCGGGGCGTGAGAATTTGCCAGTGTTGTGGTTTTGCTAAATTGTGGGCTGGACAAGCGGCAACATATTTTTTATTTTCATGTTAAGTGGTGATTGTATTGTTATTTTACTTTCTTTAATTTAATAAAAAAAATATTTGCTTTTTTAATATAGGACGTTATGCTGGAAAAGTAGAGATTTTACCATAAAATCTTGCATTAGTAAAATAAATTTTTGAGTTACACGCGAAATTCTACATAAATAAACAATTAAAAAAACTGAACACAAAACCACGGAAGTAATTATCCAAAATGATTACAAACAAACATTTTATTTTTACCACAAGTGCATACTGCAAAAATCAAGATCAGTAAGGCACAAGGTAGCCTGGTGACGCATTTTTCCTGAACTTGACTCATTTTTTTAGGCCGAGTATTTTTAAATTTCACCGTGCAGTTTGCTTTTTGTTTTTGTTTCGTCATGACATGAACGATGCACTTCAAAGGAAGTTTGTGTACATTTTTTTTGCAACGATTTTTAGGTCAAGTTTTTGTCAACAGTGAATAATGGCGTAAGTCATGGTTTTGAAATTTTTTAGGAAAATACTTTCTTTGTTATTTAAAAAGAAAATGTGTTGTACTTCTTATTATGCACTAATTTATCCATATTTACCTTGAAGTTGGAAATATAAAATAAAACGGTATTTTTAAATGTTCAAAACATAAAAACAAAAACTTGTCTAAAAAACGAAATACCTAGATATATTTCTACAAAAAAGTTACGTCATCATATTCCCGATTTTGGTCCATAAAAAACGTGTTAAACAGCCATCAGGGAGAAAGTAATTTTTCTTAATAGAGCAGTAATGCCCACTCCCGGAACAATTTGCGTGAAACGGACCGCGCATATTTCATTCCTTTTTTACAACGTGGCAGCGCTCAATTTTTTATACAGCCTAATTACGCCCTTAAGGGTTGGACAGGGTGTGATTCAAGCGTTGTATCAGATGATTTTTCATAAAAATGTGCTTACGGTTAGGTGACTATATAAAAAATTAATAAACTAAATTTTATATAGGAATATATTTATATATTTTTATTTGAAGTCAATTTTTACCAGATTATTTTCATTTGATGCATTAAAACAGAAATTATTTTTAAAACAAAAAACAGAAAAATACACAATCTTTTTTTTATTTGTGTGATAAGTATTTAAAAAAAATACGTACACAACGAACAATACGGGTGTTGCCAGACAGACGACTTAATTTTTATTCAGTGTCGGTTACACTTCGTCGGGACGTTAAACGTCAATTGTTTCAGATGCTTTTACTTTACGCCCTTTATTGGATTTTTCCTTTTTGTTTTAAAAAATAATTTCTGTTTTAATGCATCAAATGAAAATAATCTGGTAAAAATTGACTTCAAATAAAAATATATAAATATATTCCTATATAAAATTTAGTTTATTAATTTTTTATATAGTCACCTAACCGTAAGCACATTTTTATGAAAAATCATCTGATACAACGCTTGAATCACACCCTGTCCAACCCTTAAGGGCGTAATTAGGCTGTATAAAAAATTGAGCGCTGCCACGTTGTAAAAAAGGAATGAAATATGCGCGGTCCGTTTCACGCAAATTGTTCCGGGAGTGGGCATTACTGCTCTATTAAGAAAAATTACTTTCTCCCTGATGGCTGTTTAACACGTTTTTTATGGACCAAAATCGGGAATATGATGACGTAACTTTTTTGTAGAAATATATCTAGGTATTTCGTTTTTTAGACAAGTTTTTGTTTTTATGTTTTGAACATTTAAAAATACCGTTTTATTTTATATTTCCAACTTCAAGGTAAATATGGATAAATTAGTGCATAATAAGAAGTACAACACATTTTCTTTTTAAATAACAAAGAAAGTATTTTCCTAAAAAATTTCAAAACCATGACTTACGCCATTATTCACTGTTGACAAAAACTTGACCTAAAAATCGTTGCAAAAAAAATGTACACAAACTTCCTTTGAAGTGCATCGTTCATGTCATGACGAAACAAAAACAAAAAGCAAACTGCACGGTGAAATTTAAAAATACTCGGCCTAAAAAAAATGAGTCAAGTTCAGGAAAAATGCGTCACCAGGCTACCTTGTGCCTTACTGATCTTGATTTTTGCAGTATGCACTTGTGGTAAAAATAAAATGTTTGTTTGTAATCATTTTGGATAATTACTTCCGTGGTTTTGTGTTCAGTTTTTTTAATTGTTTATTTATGTAGAATTTCGCGTGTAACTCAAAAATTTATTTTACTAATGCAAGATTTTATGGTAAAATCTCTACTTTTCCAGCATAACGTCCTATATTAAAAAAGCAAATATTTTTTTTATTAAATTAAAGAAAGTAAAATAACAATACAATCACCACTTAACATGAAAATAAAAAATATGTTGCCGCTTGTCCAGCCCACAATTTAGCAAAACCACAACACTGGCAAATTCTCACGCCCCGCCCAAATGTCAAATCATAATTCGATATAATGACTTGCAAACTGTGACAGGTGTCACACCATACATTAACACGTTGTCACTTTCCACTGGACTGGGCAATTTCGCCGCAGACGAAGGGTTAAAAACGGTAAAGGGGCAATTAAGTTAAAAACTGTTACTATCGACTATTAAGGGCCTTTTGTTTTATTTGACTTGTTTTTTTTGTAGTTTGTGGGAATTTTTGCAGGGCTTTTAGTTTTCTTTGGTCATTTTAACGATCTATCTTTACTTATTATAAAGATAAACGATTTGTTTATTTAATAAATTAAGAAATTATATTATTTTCATTTTTTTGTTTTTGTAGTTTTGTTAAATATTTAGGACACAAAAATTTGATGGATTTTAAACTGTAATAAATAAAATAACGTAAGATAGGCTTCATGTTTACTGTGGGCAAACATCTCTATTACCACAGGAAAATTTTCCAACCCTAGAACTGAAATCGCCTTTCACAGATCCAATTGATAAAAGACACAAGCACAAAAAAAAATCGATATTTTTATCGATAATAATTATGTAAAGGAACTTAGTCATGCCACTCATACAATATAATATCTTTACTTTATCAATAGGTATACAATAATTCAATATTATGAAGTCAGTCAAGAGCTTGAAGAAAAATGGAGTAAAAGTATAAGTATTTTTAAAACAAAGCGATACCGTTTTCAAGGCGCGCGAGTACATTACTCATCAAGTATCAAGAAAGAGTCTTTCTTTAAATAAATGCAACCTTGGATGAAAAAAGCTGTTTACCACTGAGATATGTGATTCAAATGCGTAGTTGTCTTTCATTATGATGGAAAGTTAACACGAAACTCTTTAGTGGAAACCTTTTAAATTGCTATTAGGCTGCTCTTTGGTAGGCTAGTCTCAAATAGCTCTCGGGCGTATCAGGTCTTGAAGAAATAAAATCTAAATAATCTCAACACTCTGCTAGTATCTTTAGCCCAATTCCCTTCACATTAAGAGACTGTTATGAAGGGTGATTGTTTTATAAAAAGAAAATGGGTTGGATTTTTTTTTATATTCTAAAATGTTCCTTGTCTCTTAATTCATCTCACAAAGTAAGATTTCATATTTATGATTTTTTATTAGCTATTAACCTTTTGTATAATTTAAATATAATTAAATTATTTTGCATAAAATAATTCGTTGGCCACTTAGTTTTCTGATAATTATTATCTAAATGCATATTTGACCAGTGACCGTCAATTTTGCCTTTATTAAACTTTTATTTTCTTTTTGTTCCATAATATTTTTTCAGTGGAAAAATGAACTAAAATTACAATATCGGTTGATATGTAGCAAGTGATCATAAACAGGCAATAAAATTAAGAAGTTCGTTGAAAAACTATAAAAAATCAATCAACTATCTACAAATAAATTGGTTAATTGGCAACAAGACTGCAAGTTATGCATTTAGATAATAATTATCAGAAAACTAAGTGGCCAACGAATTATTTTATGCAAAATAATTTAATTATATTTAAATTATACAAAAGGTTAATAGCTAATAAAAAATCATAAATATGAAATCTTACTTTGTGAGATGAATTAAGAGACAAGGAACATTTTAGAATATAAAAAAAAAATCCAACCCATTTTCTTTTTATAAAACAATCACCCTTCATAACAGTCTCTTAATGTGAAGGGAATTGGGCTAAAGATACTAGCAGAGTGTTGAGATTATTTAGATTTTATTTCTTCAAGACCTGATACGCCCGAGAGCTATTTGAGACTAGCCTACCAAAGAGCAGCCTAATAGCAATTTAAAAGGTTTCCACTAAAGAGTTTCGTGTTAACTTTCCATCATAATGAAAGACAACTACGCATTTGAATCACATATCTCAGTGGTAAACAGCTTTTTTCATCCAAGGTTGCATTTATTTAAAGAAAGACTCTTTCTTGATACTTGATGAGTAATGTACTCGCGCGCCTTGAAAACGGTATCGCTTTGTTTTAAAAATACTTATACTTTTACTCCATTTTTCTTCAAGCTCTTGACTGACTTCATAATATTGAATTATTGTATACCTATTGATAAAGTAAAGATATTATATTGTATGAGTGGCATGACTAAGTTCCTTTACATAATTATTATCGATAAAAATATCGATTTTTTTTTGTGCTTGTGTCTTTTATCAATTGGATCTGTGAAAGGCGATTTCAGTTCTAGGGTTGGAAAATTTTCCTGTGGTAATAGAGATGTTTGCCCACAGTAAACATGAAGCCTATCTTACGTTATTTTATTTATTACAGTTTAAAATCCATCAAATTTTTGTGTCCTAAATATTTAACAAAACTACAAAAACAAAAAAATGAAAATAATATAATTTCTTAATTTATTAAATAAACAAATCGTTTATCTTTATAATAAGTAAAGATAGATCGTTAAAATGACCAAAGAAAACTAAAAGCCCTGCAAAAATTCCCACAAACTACAAAAAAAACAAGTCAAATAAAACAAAAGGCCCTTAATAGTCGATAGTAACAGTTTTTAACTTAATTGCCCCTTTACCGTTTTTAACCCTTCGTCTGCGGCGAAATTGCCCAGTCCAGTGGAAAGTGACAACGTGTTAATGTATGGTGTGACACCTGTCACAGTTTGCAAGTCATTATATCGAATTATGATTTGACATTTGGGCGGGGCGTGAGAATTTGCCAGTGTTGTGGTTTTGCTAAATTGTGGGCTGGACAAGCGGCAACATATTTTTTATTTTCATGTTAAGTGGTGATTGTATTGTTATTTTACTTTCTTTAATTTAATAAAAAAAATATTTGCTTTTTTAATATAGGACGTTATGCTGGAAAAGTAGAGATTTTACCATAAAATCTTGCATTAGTAAAATAAATTTTTGAGTTACACGCGAAATTCTACATAAATAAACAATTAAAAAAACTGAACACAAAACCACGGAAGTAATTATCCAAAATGATTACAAACAAACATTTTATTTTTACCACAAGTGCATACTGCAAAAATCAAGATCAGTAAGGCACAAGGTAGCCTGGTGACGCATTTTTCCTGAACTTGACTCATTTTTTTAGGCCGAGTATTTTTAAATTTCACCGTGCAGTTTGCTTTTTGTTTTTGTTTCGTCATGACATGAACGATGCACTTCAAAGGAAGTTTGTGTACATTTTTTTTGCAACGATTTTTAGGTCAAGTTTTTGTCAACAGTGAATAATGGCGTAAGTCATGGTTTTGAAATTTTTTAGGAAAATACTTTCTTTGTTATTTAAAAAGAAAATGTGTTGTACTTCTTATTATGCACTAATTTATCCATATTTACCTTGAAGTTGGAAATATAAAATAAAACGGTATTTTTAAATGTTCAAAACATAAAAACAAAAACTTGTCTAAAAAACGAAATACCTAGATATATTTCTACAAAAAAGTTACGTCATCATATTCCCGATTTTGGTCCATAAAAAACGTGTTAAACAGCCATCAGGGAGAAAGTAATTTTTCTTAATAGAGCAGTAATGCCCACTCCCGGAACAATTTGCGTGAAACGGACCGCGCATATTTCATTCCTTTTTTACAACGTGGCAGCGCTCAATTTTTTATACAGCCTAATTACGCCCTTAAGGGTTGGACAGGGTGTGATTCAAGCGTTGTATCAGATGATTTTTCATAAAAATGTGCTTACGGTTAGGTGACTATATAAAAAATTAATAAACTAAATTTTATATAGGAATATATTTATATATTTTTATTTGAAGTCAATTTTTACCAGATTATTTTCATTTGATGCATTAAAACAGAAATTATTTTTAAAACAAAAAACAGAAAAATACACAATCTTTTTTTTATTTGTGTGATAAGTATTTAAAAAAAATACGTACACAACGAACAATACGGGTGTTGCCAGACAGACGACTTAATTTTTATTCAGTGTCGGTTACACTTCGTCGGGACGTTAAACGTCAATTGTTTCAGATGCTTTTACTTTACGCCCTTTATTGGATTTTTCCTTTTTGTTTTCATTTTATGACTGCGTGGTGTATCTAGTTGAAACATTATTTTAAGAGGGTTTAAGTTCGATTCCTGACGGATTTATTCTTATCGATATTTGGAAAATCTAGGAATTTGAGGCAATACAAATTGATAAGATTTCTCTATAATTTTATTACCCAAATACGGGAAAATTATTGAAGATCTCTACTGAAGTATTTTTATGTACAATGAGGTGGAATAACCTGTACTGTTTATCAGCAAAACCCTGTTTGAAAAGTCTACTATTTCAGTTTCGTATATAAAAAATCAAAATTCATTTACTTTTAAACCACGAACTCAAACCTACAGTTAACCAATGCACATCCTTTTGCAATCCAAATGCAACCTCTTAATATATCTTAATATATTCCCACACAGAGAAATCTCAGTTTACGATTTTGATTGCCACAATATTTCATGTTGCCCCTTCCGGGAATTGAACCTTAGACCTGGCATCATATCGCCTCAGAAACATAAATTCTTTGCAATTTCTTCGTTGCGTGATCCTAGCGTCTAGTTCTACTTTCTAACACGCGTGAAAGGGCTACACTTGGGAGCAAAATTTAGGATACAATACATTTTTTTACGATGTTTATAACCCACATTTTAATAGACATAACATCTGTGCGTAACTCTTTTTTACTTAATATTTTTATCTTCTTACTTTAGTTACCTGTAATTTCAAGAAAGTTTAGATATTTTTTGACAGATCGGAAACAACATTACAAATAATTAAGCATTTAGGTATATTTTAATTTATAAATTATGCAAATAAATGGATTTTTCCGTGACTATGTCGTAATGCCTAATCAGCTATAAATAAAATATTTCAAATAAATACGGAGTAAGGTAGACGAATAAAACCTGCGGTTTAGATACTTCTGTAATTTACGAAAAATGCTTCCTGTTATTCGAAAAACTTGGCATATTATAGTATTACAAAAGAATCATTGTTTCGATATAGCTTTGTAATTGCATATATTATTTAATTTTAAAAATATATTTCTTCCTGTACAAGGAAAAATTAGACCGAAAATTATAGTTATATCTGTGTTAACAGGCTGATGTGCCACACGTGTTGTTACAGTATAAAAAATGTGGTCTTATAGTGTTCCTGATATAGAACTTTTTCCTGGGGTAAAGCCTTATATTTTCTTTGCGTTTGATTATTTTTTACTGATTTTGTATGAAATATAACTCTCACAAAAAATATTATGTTTTATATGACATCGAAAATAATAAAAACTTTTAATAATTAGCTCCGCCGCAAAAAAACGTAGTACCTAAGTAGTAAATTTCTAGAACTTCTGTTTTCTATTTATTTGACAGCTTCTCATACCTCGTCGTCGTCATTATGTTTTCAAGACGTAGGTAAAAAAAAAATATTAACCGTGTTTCCAAGATTTTGTCCTAGAGTGTACCATTGCGTGTTCGAAGTCGTTTCTTTGGAATCGCACAACGAAGGGATTTCAATAAATATACCGGTTGGTATAAAATACACAACATACAGATTGGGCCCAGATTAAACCTATTTATATATACGTACATGACAACAGTATTGACAAAACTTTGGCATAGTTTTCATGATTGCGTAGGTGGAAGGAAGTTTCGGTTTACTCGCGGCCTGTATTTTCTTACGGGTTAGGCAGTAAGTTAACGGTTTTATAAACCAGTTTCGGTTTCTTTCTAAAAGATAGGTGTTCTATTTTACCATGACAGACTTTGAACAGTAGATAGAACAGATACCTACATACCGACTAAAAATATGTTAATATATACATAACGACTAAAAAAAGAAACACAACGCCCATAAAATTTTCATTTCGTATATAAAAGTTGCTACTTACACTCACGCGATCTACCACTAACACCTAACATAACCTTACATGCGGCAGCGGTGGTGTAGATACTTTTTCGTCCAGTATGATTTTAAAAAGTAACGACTCGCCATTTTTTCTTTCGCATTTTTCCGGCCAGTACTTATTACTTCTAATTTAAAAAAGGAACACAACGACTATAAAATTTTCAATTCGTATATAAAAGTCGCTACACTCACGCGATCTACCACTAACACCTAACATAACATTACATGCGGCGGCGGTGGTGTAAAGTTTCGCGCTAGGTCCTATAATTTTGCCATAGCAAAGAAATTGCCTCCCCGTAACTCAGATAAGGTGGAATTATACTGACTTAATATTATTTATAGTGGTGGTACAGTTGGCTACACTTTCTTAGTGCTAGTGTTTATGAAGCTGCAATTTTCGCGTACAAAATAGTTACTCCGTTTTTTTTTTATAAAATTACAATGGCGGCCCTAACGGAAAATTGTCATTTTTATTTGACGCCTGTAATACCAGAGGCATCTTTTATCTTCAAGATTTTCACGCTATTCTTGAAATCGTTTAATGTATAAGTACTTTGGAAATGTTAGCAAACCTAGGTTCCAGTCTAGTAAGCGTAATATTTAACAATTAAAATTGATAGTAAATAGCAAACGTCAGTGCTAGTCATCTATGTAACGTCGAAATTATACACACCTTGGCAAAGTTGGATAAAAAAAAAAAAACTTTTCGCAAAATTAAAGTTATTTTTTTTGTGCATCGACTGTACAATGGTGAAAATAAGTGTGATTCCAATGTTGCGGTAATAATAAGTTACAAGTAAAGAATTACACTTTTTGAGCTTTTATCAAGATTATGAATCGTTAGAGTAGAATGTTTTTCAAATACCGTACTTACTTCTGTGTTCCGGAAAGCACGTAAAGTCTAAGGCTCGTATTTATAAAGCTACCTCAAGATTGAGAGCAATATTGAGTGCGGATTTGACAGGTGATTTTGTACTGGAATGACGTTTCTGATACGAACTCAAACTCGCTGTCACTCTTGAAAGCATATTATAAATATGGGCCTAAGTGTGACCATAAACTACTTAAGAAAATACCTACATCCAATCCATTAGAAGTAAATGCCATAGACATAGACTGATCATAGAATTGGGAAAATCGTAATTTATTGAGTTAATATTCACAAGATATTAGTACTCATGGTAACTGCACTGATATTTAAAATATTAATTTAAAAAAAAAATTGACAGAAATTCTCTTTCTTTAATTTGGAAAAGATTTGCCCAAATCTACGTTCAGCATAGAGACCAAATATCTTCTACAATTCCCACCATCTTCCACAGATCTTCATGCACAAGAACGCAATGCAGATGCACGCTCGAGAGCTCCAGCGCGGTCTTGGAGGAGAAGTCAAACCCCACCAGTGCCAACAGGTATGTAAATTATGTAACGTGCCCTCCGAAGCACAGAGCCACAAGAACGCAATGCAGATGCACGCTCGAGAGCTCCAACGCGGTCTTGGAGGAGAAGTGAAACCCCACCAGTGCCAACAGGTATGTACAGTCACGCCTGTATCCCTTTCTGGGCAGACAGAGCGTCAACGACTTGCTGAAGAGGCGTTTTTGCCATGTCTAAGTAAGTTTAAAAGTCATTTTTAGACCTAACTAATTGTGTTATTGCTATCGTGATAGGTTGTCAGGCCATCATCTCACTCGTAAAAATTTAGACTGAATCACCTGATCATCTGGCAAGAAAAAGGATTCCGTGCTTCGGAGGCCACGTAAGAATGTCGTACACAAACTATTTCATAGGCCAGGGTTTACTATCAGGTTGTTCGTCGAATCGAAACACTTGATTTTAAGAGTTTTTTTTATTATTCATGTCCCTGGCTGTTGACAAGAGCTGAATCCCTCACCTTTTGCCATTACCTTTGTATTGTTTTAAGATGTTTATAAGAATTCTAATCCTCATTTCTCTCCAACAGTGCCTGAAATCCTTCAGCTCCAACCACCAGCTGGTACAGCACATCAGAGTCCACACCGGCGAGAAGCCCTACAAGTGCTCTTACTGTGACAGGAGATTCAAGCAGCTCAGCCATGTTCAACAGCACACCAGGCTACATACAGGTTGGTGGTAGATAGATGACCACAACAAGAAACACAAGTTCTGAAACGCGGTATCGAAGTTTTTTCAGCGTACTGCATATATACAAGTTCCAAACATGGCCGGTTGGATTTCGGAGCTGAAATGGGATTTATAAAAGTGGGTTCAGGATTCCTTTCTGGAGACCCAATGTACTGAATCGAAACAACTCTGCTTTAAAAACCAAATCCGTGACCTAAAAGTTGTCTAAAACATCGAAAATGTGACGTCATTAGTTTTCCACATGAAAACTTTGTTATAAATTTAAGATTATCGTTTTCCAAAAATCGTATCATTTTCTACGATATGTCGAAGTTGTAAAGAAAAAGGAAAGCAATACTATTTTTTAAAATATCAATGCTAGATATTCTTAAACATACTAATTCTTAATCAAACTTTATCGTCTCAATATTATCTTACATTGCTTTGATTACCAACTACATAGCATAAATTAGTTCCCATGTTAGTCGACATAACAAAAACAAGATCCGATTTAATCAGTTGAATAATCTAAATCAATCCAATCGTACCAACTATCAACAAAAACTCAATTCCATAACAACTTTTACAATTAAAACGCGTTTTCCCCTCTCGCTATTGGCTAGAGTTTTCACAGAAAAAAAACTGTTACGGTGGAAAGCGGGAAAAAAACTGTCCAATGGTCGTTTGCGGTGCGGCCGCTAGCCAATCACGGGCGGGCTGACGTAACGTACGTTCTACGGTGTTTAGAAAAAAATCACGTGTATTTTTTTTCACGTTGGAACTAGCCAATGGGCTGCCCGGCTGTTCTCATTATGAATTCGTGGGAATTTTTAGTATGTGCTCGCTTGAGCGCGTTTTGCTACTATATAAAGTTGGTAAGATTTTACTTTGTTTTAGGCAGATGTCTTGATGATAAATAAATTAATGATGTTATTCTATCTGTCATGTTATTCAAAAATAATGAGTTCCAATTTGTTTGTTTTCCTTAAAATATCATTATAATTACGATTAGGATAAACAAAATGATGAAACAAAATAATACTAATATGTAGTTTCTAAAGTTAAAATAGAAGTCTGAGACGGTCTATTATATTTTGTGATTCTAGGTCAGCGCGAATCAATAAACTCTAAAAATAACGAGATTCTTTGAACGAGATGAGCGACTTCATTTATTTTAGTTTTAGTTATAAAATATCTAATTATTTCTATGCCTTGTAATTGAAACCTGGGGTACCTATTCCTAAAAATACTTGTAAGCTTGAAACTATGGCTTGTATTTATAAAGCGATCTCAAGATGAGAGTAACATTAAGTATGGATTTGACAGGCCGTTTTGTACTGAAATGACATTTCTGGTACCGACTAAAACTCGTTGTCAGTCTTAAGACTGAAAATTAAAATATTTATAATCATATAAATACGGGCCTTTGAGTTTTATACACGTCGTATATTTAAAAAAGTATTTATCCAATAGTATTCTCAGGCTCGTATTTATAAAGCGATCTCAAGATTAAGAGCAGTATTATTAAGTACGGATTTGACAGATCGTTTTGTACTGAAATGACATTTGTGATACGAACTCAAACTCGCTGTCACTCTTGAGCGCTGATTATAAATATGGGCCTCAGTTACTAACGCAGTACGAAACAATGTGCCAACAAAATAGTCACTTGTTATACCTTATGACTAACCTAACTATAACTAATAATTACCTAGGCTATGTCTAGACTTACCCAATAGTACCAGTACTTACTGACAGCGGTCCGTCAGTAGGTTTTTTTTAATTACAGTCATTACTGTACTGCAAACCCTGTCCATTACGAGCGTGTAATTTTTAATGTCCATTTGTGTGACTTATTGATTTTCAGAGAAGAAATATTTTTGAGACAACAAAAATGTACTCAGAAATTCAATCAATTTTTTTTTATTTTACGATACCTCAATAAGTTTAGCCATTTTGACTTGAGCCGGCATTTTATAATGGCAGCAAAAAAATATGCATCAGTTGCCAAAACATTGCATTATAAAAAAAAAACCACAGCTTTTTAAAAAAAATGCATCCGGAAATAAATGTATTATGTTACAAAAACTAGCTCATTCATAATTTCTGTTATTTCAATTATTCATTACTACATCCAATAGTCAGGCTGATATTTGTTTAATTAGTCCTGTCTATGCCACGTTGTAGTGAAAGCATAGAACCGATAATTAACTGGGCATTTATAAAATTTCCTGTTGTAATTACTGAACGAAAGGGGGAAAGAATACTATTCTTAGTAAATCAAAGCGACGTATTATTACGTCCATACCTAATTACGTTTTATAGTGATTGTTTTCATAAATACACAGGTCACGCTTTTATCTTTTAAGGGGTAGGTAGAACGTCAATGATCTCATAAATTGGCCCTTCCGCTACGTTTGACATAAAAGGGCGTTTCAGGCTCGATTACTGTGGTTTGTCGGTCCATTGCCTAAAAGTACTTACAAAACACTGAAACCTCTCGATTTTTTTCTGGCTTAGTTTAGGGCGAGAAGAAGTGGGTAGGTTCAATTTTTGTATATTCCTTTATACAACTTAAAATACAAAGACGACCAATAAAAATTACTTTCTTTGACAGCAGATAAAATAACTTGTACGTTTCAACAATAATATAATAAACTAAAATCCAAATAAGTAACACCAAAATAATACTTATTCCAATAAACAAAAGAAACAAAAACACAGAAGTGGAACAAATTTTCTTTTACGTATTTAAACTTATCGACTCGAAAACTTCCCCAAATGGAGATACGAAAAACACCAATCAATCGGCCTTTTTGTTCTGGACAATTATTTTCTGTAGAGCTGCCAGAAAAATACTAGATATATTAGTAACAGGTAGGTATCATTTGTTACGAGTACGTGAAAAGTAGCTGTTAAAGAAATATCTTATGCTATGTGCAAAACACATGTGCCTGCATTTTTATGTAAGTGGAAAGGCCAAAGTAGATAGTGAAATTACTTAACTATGGTCCAATAATAATTCACTTTGCAATGTTTCACAGAGACAAAATATGAGTGCCTGTTGAAATAATATATGCTTGTGTATTCGCACTCTAGAACAGAAAACGGTAGAGGTTTTAGAGTTTAGGACCTAATATTTTCACATGTAGGTAATGCACTTAAACATATTACGTGAAATAAGCAAAATAGTCAAAACAATAGATGGAGATGGCGTTTCTGTTCTCTCAAAACAGTGCTGCCGCTCTTATAACTAGGTGCAAGGGGCAGCCTCCCACTGATAGGGGTTGGTAAACAAATCTGAAAAACTTTTGCCAAAATATTCTTTGAGGAAATGAATTATATTTTTGGCCCCATACAAATTGATGTCAAAGCATTTTTCTTTTCATAAATAAACTATACAAATATCAACTGCTCTGTTACAAGCCGGTAACAGGTTACTTTCTGACAGCTCTACGTCGTACTTTTACATGACAATGGGCCGAAGAATAGACCGAAAAACACTTCGATACAGATTGTGTTGTATTGTTCAGTGTTATGTAAAAACGTCGTCGGAAAAACGATAAAATAAAAACAATCGTTTGGCGCGTCTGCGGGACAAAGGAGGCTGTTCTTTGTAAAAAATATTTTTAATAGCTTTTCTAGGAAGTGTTTCTGCATAAATACTAGGTTTCAAAAGTTTAGGTATCATACAGGCGTATTTATGAGATCATGTTGTTACTTTGCCTTGACTTGATAGAGCGTCAATGGTTTAAAAAGTCGTTTTTCGACTGATATTTTCAGAAAAGACTGGTGTATGATGTGATGAGTTTTCGTTTCGACCCATCGCCTAAACGGCACATTTTTAGGTAGGTACTGTACTTTATTACGGTAACGATCTATCAAACTTGAAAAGAGAGGCAACTGATATTTTTAGTTGCTTCCAAACCAGTATGGCGAATACTCAGCGCCATACGCAAAAGCCGAAAAGCAAAATCCAGTCAATCCAACCCGATCAGACAGCCAAAGGCGATAGAAATGACTAATCGAATCCAAAAGTCACTTATCCTAACCTAAAACTCTATCAACTCTCATTCGATTTTGGAGTCCATTACTTTGACACCACAATTTTCACACCATTGCAGGATTTCAATTATTTACATCGTGTGTCATGTAGTGGGGGTATATGTATAGGGGGGTCATTCGCGGGTGGGGGGTCGAGGGGGGTCTGAAAATCAATACAATCATTGCGACGGGATGACTGGCCGCGCGCGGGAGCAAAGTGCTTGTATGACCTAGGTATAGCTATAGCTTGAATTTCGAGCCTAGATGATAAAATTTAATATGTTCTGTACCACATGGAAAAAATAACGAAATACTTGAAACAATTTAGTGACTGCTTATTTGTAATGAAATTGCGTAGGTATACCTACGCAATTTCATTAATGAAATTAATAAAAAAAAAACATGTTTCGGAGGACACGTTAAGCCGTCGGCTCCGGTCGCTGACTTTGATAGTGGTCGTTACACAAACCATGTCAGAGGCCTATTAGCTGTGCTATAGATAAAGGGCAATTCGGAATTGCAAAAGACACTATTTAACGACAATAATCCATATACCTGTCATTTTCTATCATGGGAGAGCAGAAACGGCAACAATTTTATTTTAGTAAAAAATTTAATAAAGTCGTATTCTTACTGAATTGCTACCTATATCTCTCTCTGTCACCCGGACCAGAGAGTAGCCGACATTTCGAATAAAATAATAATATCTACTTAGTTGTTTACGTGTTTCAAAGAACGTTTATTTTTGTCGACACAACAACAAAGTCGAGTTGATTCCATAGAATATTGTTTTGTCTACATTTTCTCAAACTCTAGTCTTTTCTTTACTTAAGAAAATTTGTTCCTGCAGTATTTTTCTTTTATTATTGTTTTCCAATTACATAATTTCATTTATTTTATACTCGACTATGTCCAAGAAATATGAGTCATACTTGTATGTCTAAGAAATATGATAAAAACACAGAATGTTCTCTATGCTCTCTTCCCGGAAATACTGTAGAAACTAGGGTTTTACTGAAGCGTTTATATTCTTAAGACGACTCTTTTATACAAAGACCATTTCCCATCACAGATAAAACTTCTCTCAAAGAAGGAAAGGACCTAATTCTTCGTAATTAAAAACGGCCTAACTCACAAAAGCATTTTTCCAATTAGAACGCGCAAAAGCGAGATAAAAAGCGCAGGTGGACTCTCCAAAAGTTTTCATCGAGATCGTTCCGCTTGGAAGAGCCAAAACTCGATATTAAACTGAAACTTTCAGTAAAGGTGAAAAATTCACGGAAGAACAAAGGTACCGCTGTCCAAGAAACGGCGAGATATTTTAATAATTCCGCTCAATAGCTGGCCGCTTGGAAGCGCTTGGATACTTTTTTTTTAAGCGCTTTGGTCCAGTTGAGAATTTGGAAAACTTCTGCAACAGTTGCAAGTCCGTAAATAGGGTAGGGCCCTATAAAGTCACTTAATTTGTGTACGTATTGGTAATGTATCACTTTAGTGCTTAATATCCTATGAGTAGATAATATAATAGTTATTGAACTTAGCTTTACGATCGCTTGACATTGAAATTGGTCAAAGTGTGTCTAGACATACGTTAGGTACCTACATAATACCTAAGTTAGGTACCTACATAACACCTAAGTTTAGATACCTATTAGCCTAGTCCCATTCGAGACATACCTACCCCAATTAGATTTTCTCTATAACTGAAATCCCTGCATACATGTCTAAAGGCCAGTATTCCCTTGCGGGGTAAGCAGAGCAAAAGGTTATCGGTTTTAGCTTTGGGGGGCAATTGTAGTGAAGTTCGTTTATTCAGTTAAGTTCGTTCAGTTAATATACCAACGTGTTTTGCGGCCAAAAAAACTGCTTTTTCTTTAAATCTTAAAAGAAATTCAAATTTAGAAATCGCAAACATACGTTTGTAACTGATTTATAATCTGCTGTTCTGTATATAACAAATACTTACACTGATCCTAAACACATTTACTGTCTTTAATAATATTCTGTGCTTTAACAATATACCCGGGAAGAAAAACAGTGATTATGTCTAGTTTCTGTTTACTTTTTAATGCACAGTGGTACATTCATCCAACTTAATTGGCCAAAATTTTATATCATTACAAGTAAGCCCGCTTTCCACGGCACGGCGGTCGCGGAAACTCCGGCAATATTTTAGGTAAATATTAAAATGGAGATAGCGATCCGACATAGAGAAATACTGTACGCGAAAACCGCAGTTTTGCGGCCGCTTAGAAAATTTCGCTAGGACCAATGTGCACTTATGTAATAACTCAATAAGATTTCGGATGCATTATATATGAGTAGTTTTGTTATAATTTGTTATTCATATTACTCTAGTTGAATAAAAACAAAGATTCGGTATTATTTTCTAGGAAATATTTTTATCTTTATAAAAAGATAAAAAAAGAGTAAAGTTCTCGTAGTTAGTTCTTATTTTTCATTGAAAAAGGGAGAGATAGGTATTTTTTTTATATTTATTGCTTAAATACATTTTTTTAAGAATAACCCAGATAATTAAGCCTAGGACGCTAACAAGAAAGAACGAAAGAACCTACTGGATATTTACTTCATTATTATCTAAATTCGACCATTTTAATTTGGCAAGGTATTAAAGTCGGCAAAAACGCACTTTTCACCAACTACCCACAAATCATTTACCACGTCCCCAAATATAATCTTAAGAATAAAGGGATAATGAACTTGGGACCAGAGGGAATTCATGTAACCAAACGCGTAATCCATCTTATCATTTTCGAAAAATTTATAATGGAAAAATTTTGCCTGGTGAAAGAAATCTTGAGCCCACTGGGGAATGTGGGGGAGGGTGGATTACATTATGTGGTTGGGAAAATAAATAAGTACTGTATGTGTTTTTTTTTTGTTAAAGATAAAATTATTTAGCTAGTATTTTGCATGTATGCAATCCTTTCTTGGATATTTTAGGTAACTGGATAAAATGTCAAAGAAATTTGATTATAAATTTATGTCATCCTATATTTTGTCGTATGATTCACTCCATTTTCAGCTGACACGATCCACTCGATAATAAAGTCTTGCACCGGTGAAATTTTGTGTCTTTAATATAATTTCCTGCATAATAATATCTAACTAATAATAATAAAGCATATTTGCAAAATTAAATTTATTCATTTTTGTGAAGAAAAGTTTGGGTCCAAAAATGAAAAAAAAAAACTAAAAGCAGAAGTTACTCAATAAAGTAGCAGGTAATTTTCATGATTGGCCCGTCTACCGGGCGCGTTATCTTTTCTCGATTTTTTTTTCATTTTCCACCAAGTCTTTGTACCGCCCTCCAGAAAAGAGGGCAAGGTGTACTAGAACCGAACAGTCTTGGTAGTTACTGTAAAAGAAGAGGTTAAATATTATTTCTGAAATAGTGTGATTATTGATCACTTTCCTTTTGATGTGTCTTAGTATAGTCTATCAAAATTAGATTTTTATAAAATTAAATAAACAATAAGCTGAAATGTTTCTCAGAGATTATGCTCAACATAAAAGCTGTCACCTACTAAAAGAAAAAAAAATTGCCAATAATATTTCCTCCGAAACGTAAAGTGAATTAAACAAGCTTGTTTATAACGAAAATGACGTCCGGCAATTTTGGCCAAATCATATTGATGTCACAAAAATAGCCTAAGTTTGTATGAAAACGGCCGAATCTCATTTGTCAAAAACAGTCTCTTCAATGAAAAATAAGTGCATACTTACAATTAAGTAGGTCACTACGTTACGACTACTGAAGACCAGCCAGACGGTGTCAAAATTCAGTACGGATTGCACATTTGTTTCCTGTTTTGTCATTGGTCCGAGTGTCTTATTACAAATTTATTTACCATCCTACTTTGTTCTATTACGCAGAAATTTATAGATAGAGTAGGTAATTTTTTATTGTATTACAAAGTGTTGACTTCGTTTTGGTATTTCTACAAACACACATACATACATAATCACGCCTTTATCCCTACTGGGGTAGGGAGAGCGTAAGTGACCTAGGCAAAGGTCGTTCCGCTACGTCTGACAAGTTTCAAGGGTTGTTTAAGATAGATCTGTATATTGCTGTAGTGATAGGTTGTCATTGTCAGCCCATCACCTAAATTATAATATACTGAAATCCTCGAAATCGCCCCAGTTCAGCATGGAAGCAATAAGTTCTTAAAGTAATAATAATAAATATGAACAAAAAGATAACGATATTTTTTTATTACAACTTAATTACTACAAAGTATCAAAACTGTTCGTGTCTAGCACTGATCCTATTTGCAGAGATGGAAAAAAGGTCGTCTCGCCCGATCGGTTTTTATTTGATTTCTGCAATGTTTGCGTCCGAATTACGCCTCGTCTGCTTTCGGCCTGTTTGTTTTGATCATTTCTTACTTTACTATGGGAAGAAAAAATATTGTAATTCTTAAGAATCTAGTCAGTTTATTCACAAATACGAGTAATTAGTAGACATAACTATTCAAGGATAGAATAAAAATTACATATCCTATTTTGATTTAGATATTCTGAGTTAGATTGAACCGTCGTCGGCAATATTTATCTAGGTGTGCCTAGTAAAATGAGAATTTACCAACTTATAAGTACAAAAACAGCAATTTTTTTTCTGTACCATATGACGTACTTACTCGTACCATACTCAGTGAAAAATACAGATGTTTGAAAACTTTGAAATATTTAAACTTTTACATAGTATCACTTAATTTTCCCATAATTTTATTCCAAAACTTTCCATCTCGGTATTCGTTTAAAAAAGTAAATCCGAAGCCGCGGAAAGGTTAGCAAAGTTCATAATTTAAAGTAAACGGACGGTAACCCTTGCTTTTTTTGCCCTGCCCGGGAATCGAACCGAAAGTTATCTTTCAATTAAGTTTGAGTGTTTTTTCGCTTTAGGAAAGTGAGATTTTCGGAGTCAAGAAAAATACTTTACGAGTTTCCTTTGAAAATTTTGCACTTGTTTCTGCAAGAATTTTTGCGTCTTTCTAAAAACAACTCGTACCAAAAAAATAGACATCAATTTTTTTGTGCTAATGTGCTTACCCAAAGAGCGTTAATAGATAATATACTCCAACCGACCCTGCACTCCCCACAAAATCTTACCCCGCAAACCACTTAGGCACTCAAATAGTAATGGGAAAGAAATCACGTTTTTCCCCAACCTCCCCTCGAGCCACAGATGTCGTAACGACGATTTTTCCACCTAAAATGAGCTTTTGCCTAATTTATTTTTTGCTCCTTCTTTCCATAGTAAATATTGACATGATGTGCCGTTGGAAACTGGTGGATAAGGTCTAAGTCAAATATTGCTCGAAGTTTTTTTGGGTTTGGGATTGTGGCTTGTGACTTTGCGAAAGTATCTTGTTTTTAAATAATACATTGAAATCATTTCATTGTAATAAAAATAAAAAGTAGACCGAAACTTGGTATGCAAATTAGTCAAAATAAGAATTAGATACTAATATTTGAGACTGATTCGATAACTTTATCTGTGCAAAAGAAAAAAAACTTTATTTGACTTTTGTACCTAGCATTAATTACATCATAGAAATACTGGTCATTGATAATATTTTATTCTATAAAAAGGTAAAATAAAATTTCTTGGATTTATAACGTTTATACTAGACTGAGAGTGCGTTACTTCAAAATTTAGTTTCGGTATAAATTCTTAAATTATTATAAGAAATGTCAAGTCTTCAGGGTATCCTACTCTAAAATGATAGGTGAGCTTTTTATTGAAGTTAACATGGTTGTAAGTTGCAAGTAGAAAGAAGGGATCTCTGCTCTGGCTACGAAAAATCGTATCCACACTATTCAAATTTTGACAAGACGCTATTCTCCAAAGACTCATTTTTTGGCGGAAGCGGAAGCCCGGCCCGTCGATTACGGAATTATATTGGGGCGAGAAATTTCTTTCTCTTTTCTCGTTTTTTTTTTCTTCCGAGGTGTCGCCCGATTGGTTATTAAATCAGACTTAAGGAACCCTCTTTTTTTTAATTGCCTCCGAATGCTCCGAACATTTTTAATTTGAGCGACGAAATTTATTTTATTAGAAGAAAGTTTTTGGATACAAGTTTGTTCAAATTTTTAGGTGACTTTGGTATTTTTAGCAGTAGATCATTGATAGGACATTTTTTTTTTTGCTGCTCTACGTCTAAATGGATTAACAGATTTTAATGATATTTAGCAGGACAGTATTAGTAACCTGAAAATTGACAAACGCGTATTTTTTACCGCGGGAAAATACCTTGTTCCCACAGGCGAACCAGCGAGGCGGAAAGCTAGTATGTTTGAAATACTTATTAACTTCAATCTACGTTTCTTAAAAGTGTTACAACAATAAAAATAATCCGAACAAAAAGAAACATTTACTAATTAAATTAATCAAACGAACCGCGAAAGAAACAAAGAAAGAAGCAGAAATCTAATTATCAAAAAAACGTGTCAAAAAATATTTTGAAAGAAAATAATGGACGCACTTCAATAATTGCGTTCAAAAAGAAAGAATTAATTGCAGATATTAATTATGGGGTTTTTTGTTTTCATTCTTTCTTCGGCTAAACGACCCTTGCCTTTTGTCTTTCCATATGGTTCTATAAGGGTTGGATTTAATTCCTTGTTTTTTTCTAAAAATGTATCATTCATAATTACACTTTTGTTTTTACTTAGGCCCGTATTTATAATCAGCTCTCAAGAGTGACAGCGAGTTTAAGTTCGTATCAGAAATTTCATTCCAGTGCAAAATGACCTGTCAAATCCGCACTCAATATTGCTCTCAAGCTTGAGATCGCTTTATAAATACGAGCCTTAGTTTACTTTCATGCTTTCATTATTGTATCATTTTTGTTTGCTCTTACTTTTGGTTATCAGAAAAAAAATGATGTCCTTCTTTCACAGAAAAACGAATTAAAAATGTAGGTATAAGACTGATAATTATATCGTATGTGATACAGGTATTTTTTACATATAGGCAGACCAAAAACGATATTTTTTTATGTATAAAATAATGCCAAAGAATGGTGAGGTGGAAAGCTACTTGAAGATAAATTGCTAATAAATAGACAATATAAATATCCCACATTTACACATTGTACCTATATTTTATTAAATAGGTAAGGTACTTATTAGTCTATTTACAACATGTAAGAAAAACTTGCAACGCTTTCCCGCCTTTTTCACACCAACAGACATCTCATTAGAAAATCGAGGTCGCCATTTGTAAAACAAAGATGGCGTATTTTCCATCACAATTATCGCTCACATAATGAGTCTTGCGAACAATAAAGTCACAGAAAAACAGGTTTCCGCGTTAAATGTGCATTTAAAATGTTGTAAAGTATATTCTAGTTATGTTAAGTGCCTATATTTGTCGCTAGAAATAAAACTGTGGCTGTTTTAGTACGAATAGAGAATACGAATGTCATTTTTCATTATGAAAACATGTCATGACATTTATAAAAATTTACGAAAAATAAATTATTTATTAATGAACAATCAGTCGCTTCCTCCATTATTTTAAACTTTTATTGACATTATAAAATAACCGTCACATATCAGTATCAAAAATCGATTAAGGCAACATATGGTCCGATTCGGTCTGTCCGGTCATAAAGTCGTTTTAACCGATTCACTAAAAAAACCGGAACTCACTCATCAATACGCGTACGTGATTTTTTACCAGATTTTTGGGAACATCTGATTTAACAGATGTGCAGCGGGATCCACATTTTATAAGAATTTATCTCCTTGATTTAATTTTCTACGTAACAGGTCATTCTCCTTTAAAAAGTTTGTAACAATTTGAATAAAGAATAAAACAAATCGCGGCACTGTTGCGAAAATAATTCAAAAATGGAATGCCGCAAACTGACGCGGACATGCAAACTCGCTCTCATTCTGTTTTCAAATCCCTATGGCGTCCTTTTGTTTATTTTTTACTCGAAACTTGCCACTTAAGCGTTTCTTTCATTCTTCCAAAGCCGTTTCTTTAATTAGCAACAAAGAATGGGATTGCGTGTTGCTTTTACTTTTTTAATTTAATTAAAGCTTTCTGGAAAGACAATAGAAATAATGTGTTCTGCCATTACAAATTTTAACATGCAAATTCCTGTCATCTTTTGTTTCCTTTACTTTTTAATTACTTATGCGAGGCAAAGGTGTTTTAAAGTTCTCATGGTAATAAAAGGTGCTTAGCCAACATTATAGGAACGATTTTCGCTTGGTGTCCGCGGATAAGTGCACTATTATGTTATTATAGGCATCAAAAGTTGCATCAGAGGTACCAGATGGAGGTAACGGGACCCAACTGTGCAATACCGCACGTAGCCGGCTTAAACTGGTTTTTGTTTAGCAAAAATACGTAGATGTATAACGCAGCAGGATTTCGTTGCGTGCGGGCACTTCTGACCTTTGCGGCATGGGGTTAAGACGGGCCTTAAGATTATTAAATCATTGATATTTATCTGTTAATGAATACGTGAATCTGGGTAATAAACCTGCCGAGATTTTGATTCAATTTCAGTACAGTTTTAGTGGTTAGAACTGACCTCATGTTGGTTCCTAATAAAATACTGAAGTATATTGATTATTGATGCAAATTTCTTTTTTATTAGCTACAATGGGATAATATTTCATTATGAGATCTGTCAACAATCTTAGATTTTTGTCGCTTTTTATCTGAAACTCTACATTTCATTAAACTGTATTTTGTTTTACAGACTTATTCAAGACTTATTTCTCCGAGAATAATATTATTAACCTCCAACAATACAATTAGGTACGTATCTAGGTAGTCTTTCTGCCTATTACCTAAAGAAAACTCCAAGTTTTTTCACTTAATTTAAACTCAAAAGATACTCAACTCAATTGCTCTCGAGCGCCTTTCACTCGAATCAAATCGATTCGGAACAATTTTCTCCATTTTCCCTCCATTTTTTGGCACCCATTGTAAGCAAAGAATCGGTGATTAAAATTCAATTTTGGAACAATCGGTCGAATGTGTAAGGGCTATGACGCGGTGCATTTTAATTGGATGAATAATTCGGCGGCAATTTAGAGGTGATTAATTATTGGCCGGTCGAGATTTCGTCTTCTTATTCTCTAATGGCATTCGCAACTTTCTTTCCGGCCTGTACCAAACCTTTTGTTTCTTTTTTACGTTATGGGTAGGCAAAATGATTTAGCCCATGCTGCCTAGTCTTCAGGAAATTCTACTTAATTGCAATTTTTTTAATGTTCTGTTCTATTATCGCTTACATAAGACAGTATAAAAATAAACCGCCAGATGCAGTATAATTCATCAAATTAGTCACGACACATCCGCGTCGGTCAAAAAGAAAAAAAATACCCCTTTCCTTACCAAATATAGGGTTTCGGACAATAGTGATAGCCCGGAAGATTCGAATTCGTACCTGTGAAATAATAGCTTTTTATAAAATTAGCATAATAATGGCGTCAACCTATTATTTTCGATGCAGTGGCTTTGGACTGGATGGGCAGCTGGGTGATTGTCTTTTTAGTTGCTTTTTTTTTGAGGTCATTGTCCATCGGTATGCTGGACCCTTTTTGATAAAGGTCACCCTTTCGGAAGTGCAAATATGACGCAGTTTGTACATTGTTTATAATAATCTATTGTTTAGAATAAGCTTTGTCTTTTAGTTGAGTTAACATTATTATTTTAGACATTCTCGTAACTAGGACTAATTTATTGGTCATGTAGTTTTAGGTTTTTTAATATTTTACTTTTAGTATTCTGAATTCAAATTTGTAAAATTACATTCAATTTTAATTTACAAATCATAAAAAGGAAAGAAACATAGCTGTTGTCTATTTCTTAAAATAATAACTTATTACAGAAGTAAAAACTTTGTTATGCTAATATTCGAATTCTTATAAAACATTAGATTTAGCCTAACCTAAAAAAAGAATCCAATAGTAAGTACGTCAAAAACATTGCCTACCAACTTCCTACACCATTCTTTATAATTTCATCGAGTGCATATTAGAATAATACCATACTACAGTCAAAATAATAATTAAAGCGCTAGGGTCATAATAATAATTGACAACCGGACCCTTTGGTCCCCAAAAAGACAAAAAAACACCAGGTAATCAAAGGGGTACAAGGACAATATGTCTTGAATTGAGACAAAAAATTTATCCAAGGGTTGAAAGAGCGGGATGTTTTTAATAGAAATTGTTTGAAAAGAGAATATTTTTTGTTTTAATAACAAGCGGGCAGTTGGAACAGTTTTGGTGATAAAATATTGATGGCGATTTGGTAAGGACGCGACTTAACTTAACTAATACTTCCGAAAAACTGCGAATAGAATCTCGTCAGCACTTTAGAAAGAAAATTTTCTCGGAAATTATAGTTTATGAGTGCAATGAAAAGCCAATTAGAGTAGAGTATAAATTACTTTTTGGAAATTCCTATCTCTAAACTCTTATTAGACTACGAATTGACAAGAACGATAAATTCGATAAAGTAATATAATATTATAACTAGGTTTACTTCAATGACTCACACAAGTTTGACTCAAATTCAGCAGAGTCAAAAATAATGAAGCTATTCTATAAAAAACGCTGATTCAAAACTAAAGACGATCACTGAAAACGAATCATTTAAAAACAAACTCATCCAATGATATTCAAATTTCGAATAACCTATTCTATGCGACATGCGACTGGCAGAATTCTTAAATCGGCGGGAGGTTTGAATATCTTTTTTCTTTGGAACTCCTTCTAGCCAGCCAGTGCCAGGCCAGTGGGGTGGAATAAAAATAATTGTTGGGAGGAGTGATGCCTCCAACCTCTTGCTGTTCACACGATCTTGGAGAGTCAGGGATGACACGAAAAAAAAATTTACTTTTTTATTAATGATCTTATATCAGCAGTGAGTTAATTACCTAACCTACGCTAACAAATGTCACTTGCATTAATTATTTTGATTATTTTTCACTACCTACTGGAGAAGTCTAGCTTTGTTTAATTTAAGCTGTTAATGTATGACCAATTGAATTTTAATGGTTTTGAATCTACAAATCCGCGAATAAGCAAAAAGAAGTAGGCAAGATTAAACATTTTCATGAAGATAAATTTGTAAAACCAACATTTCCTTAATTACCTCTTTCTTCAATTAAACTTGATTAAAGTAAACAAACTAAAAAACTACAACTTAGTTTTATCTCGGTGTAAAACTTTAAAAACTTTAAAACCCAGGGAAAAGTCGTTAGCGGCAACCCTGGGCCCGACGCGGCAACTTTGGGAAAACTTGCCAACTAGTTTTGTTCCTTTTGAATTTTTCTTCTTTATTTTTTATTCGCTTTAGCAGCTTCAGCCAGTATTTGCTGCGAGAATCTTTTTACTTTTTAGACGTTTTCTTTCAGTGCCCCTGTTCTCTTAAACGTGTAGCTACCCTGAAAGGGGATGCTATCTTTTGTAACTTCTCTCTGTTCTGAGAAAACTGTGGAGACTTCTTTTAAATTTAAAGTACATACGTACCCAAAAAAGTACCGTATAAAATTTGGTAAGATTAGTTCATATCTTCCTTTGAAGGAATCAAGCGTTATGCTATGCTAACTCGGAATCACAATAATAGATATGCAGCACAATAAAATACAATACAAAATGTTTCTAATAATGAAAACAACTAATAAAACTGTTCAGTTGCACTAAAACTTGCTGATATTGGTAATGGCGTAGGTGTTTGTGATTGGTCTAAGCTTCGTGGTGATAGTTTTAAGACACTTTTGAATGTGTAAAAGCTAACGAGGCACTTAAAATCACAATCAAATATACCATTGCAGGAAAACATCGTTAGGAAACCTTGCACACATCTTAGAAATTATGTATGATGTCGACCAAACCGTACTGGGCCTACATGGTCGACTGAGGCCCGATCGCCCTATACCAGGTTAGGCTAGATAGGGTAGGCTCGTGCCCTTCGATGGGAACGTATATGAGCTGGTGATGATGAGTAAAAAAAATATCTAGAAGTTTTCTCCATTTCTTTTCTTATTCGTTGAAAACTCCTTAAGTTTTTATTTGACCACTGAAGCATTCGCGAGATAGCGCCGCGGCGGCGGTGAAAATTAAAAAAAGAATACTTGAGTTTTTTTTTGCTCTGGAATCCTGTCGGACCAAACTTTTTAACGTGGGAGGGAAAACTCTTATTGCTTTCGTTTAAAGATAAAGTTGGTGGATTCTTTTTTGTTTTGTGATTCTTTGCGTTTTGCTCAATTGCGTTTATGGAGTTAGATTTGATTTGATTTAGTTTTCAGAGATGGGTAAAATTATTTTTAATAGAAACGAATGATTGTTTTTTTTAATCTTTTGTTAAGTTTAATCATTACAGCTACACCGCTACCTACCTAGCTACATACTACCTACTTGAGTAGAGAGAAAATAATTATTTGGCTCTATTTATAAAGACTGTGTAGGCTGGTAGTGGCAGTTCAGTGGCTGAAGCAGTAATAGATTATAAAAATATCTTGCGCTCTTAAAATATTAAAAGCTTTCGTGGTTGAGTGGTCTGAGCCATGGGCTCTCGATCCGGAGGTTCTAGGTCTGGGGGGAACGCAAATTTGATATTAGTCAATTTATCACTGTGTGAGATTTTCCCCAGTTTAATTAGGACATTGCAGGCCGAATCACCTGATTGCCCGAAAAGAAAAAACGATTCCGTGCTTCGGAGGGCACGTTAAGCCGTCGGTCCCGGTCGCTGTCTATGATAGTGGTCGTTACAGAAACTATGTCAGAGGCCTATTATATTAACTGTGCAATTAAGCAGTTCAAAAACTCTGACACCAGGGTTCATCGGGTCGATCGTCTATCGAAACCTACACGACAGAAGAAGAAGATCCTACTATCACCATACCTTTATTTTTGAGTCATAGGTCGGATGGAAAATGCATTTTTTAGCTACCTACCTACCAAGTTTATTCTTCTTTGGCACTTTCTCATTGCATTTATTTCAAGCAATGGACTTCCATTGCTAGTCTAATAACAATTTTCTACATTTATATTGACGCATACACCATGTATTCTCAAACAGTAGGTGCAAATGCATCTCCTACAAAGTGTACGCTTCCAAACCGTAGTTATAAGCAGATATATTCTTGGCCTAGGTGAAATTTTCGATCTGCGGTCTGCCTGGTGCTCAATCTGGTTTTGCATTATTGAGCTAGGGCCACGTGTGAAGGCGGACTAAGCCTACAATGATATAGTGTGTAGCTAGCCTTATGTTTTGGTAGACCACTGGAATATCCTTGCGGTAAAAAAAAGAACTTGACACTGGCACAAAAGATTTCATGGCGAGATGCTCATTTATTTAAAAAAAATGTATGTAGGAAGAAATCGGTTAGTTTTTTTTTAGTTTTTTCTTCTTTATGTCGTTCCTTATGAGTTGTCGAATGAATTGTAGACCATAGAAGTATCTGCAACTGAGAAATGATAGTTTGTAGGTTGTCTCTTTGATTTTCTTGGTCC